>PVHY01022783.1:0-21356 GCA_004024945.1 Uropsilus gracilis | reverse complement strand
CAAGCAAAATGGTGAGTTTGGTGAGACAAGAGCAGTCATGTCAGCACTGGAGATATGCTGGAAAAGTGGAGAGACAGCAACACAACAGTGGCCTATTAGGGGGTCTGGGCCTGACCTGAGAGGGTGAACACCCCTTGTTTCCAGCCCAGAGGGTGACTTCATTTCTAGACCCTACTTCAGAGGATAGGACCTGGACATCTCCCCCTTTTAACAGTCTTGCCAGGTGATTCTGAAGGTTTGACAATAGCTAGGCAGGGGTGTTTTTTTCAAAAATGTTAAGCATGGGACAAAAATAAACAAATTGGCTTTTAAAAAAATATTCCATATACACATACTTTGTGTGTGATATCTAATCTTGGTACTAATTCAAAACTATTTTCATGAGTCCTCACTAAGAAAATCATGCTCATCCCAATATGCATCACCAGCTAATGGCTCCAGCTGTGTTATTAAAAGTCAACATGAACTGGGCATGGTGACACATACCTATAAGTGGCAGCCTAGGAAGCCACAGCTGGGGCCAGGGATTGCGGTTCGAGTCCCGCCAATAGCTATGCGTGGTGGTGCGTGCCTGTAATCCCAGCTACCTGGGGAGCTGAGGCTGGGGATTGCTTGAGTCTGTGGTACCCCAAGCAACGTAGGCCTGTGGTTCCACAGGCAAAAATAGCAAGACCTACTCTCAAAAAAAAAAAAAAAAAAAAAAGTCAACATGTTCTCCAGTATCCGCAGACTGGAAAGGAGGCTTCGTCAATGGGGCACCTTTTTTGCACAGAAGGCATAGCCAGGGCGTGGGCAGTGGGGAGAGGTCTCCCTCTGGTTCATTCCCATCCCAGCCAATCCTCTCCTTGAATGAGAAAACAACTCAGATCAGATACACTTGAAGAGACAGAAATAAACGCCATGAATACACACATCACCTGTCCAAAAAGAGCACAGTCGGAACTCCAAGACACAGGATGTTTGTGGACAAGAGCAAAGACTGTCAAGAGGAAACACCTAGCCACTAGGCTCCCCACACACACAGACACTGTCAACATGAATGAGTAGAGCCCCCATCTCAATGGGGGAACAACTCCACAAAGAAATGTCAGTGGGAAATGTGGGGAACTACTCCACACACCAGATTGAAAGGAGGTTCTCTGACATGCTCAGAAAGTCCACTTGCCCTAAGGCTATTCATGGAGAACTGATCCACCTGGGTTGCGGTCCCCCAGGAATGCAGGACTTCAACCTGGAGGACAGTGCTTCAGAAAGAACACAAAGAGACCAACAGGCCAATCATCAACCAACAACTGACAATGAGAAAAGAACTGGAGTGACTACAGGGGTGACCAGGGGAAGGGGAGGAGGGACATGGGAGGAGGACCACATCTACAAACATGAGCTATGTAAGCAAACAATAAGAAAAAAAAAGTCAACATGAGTTGATACAACATTAAGTTTACCGTTGAATATGCAGTACCATCGTTCACCAGACAGCTAACTCCTTGGACCCAATGGACCCACCCCCTGTTCCCTGGTGCCCCTGGAAACCTATAACTTAGTTTAATAGTCTAAATATTTTTTTTTGTTTTATTTAGTGCACCCAATTGTTTGGTACCTCTACAGACCATCTAGGACTGAAATCACAGTGTGTCTTTCCCATTCTGATAAATTCACACATTTATCACTAAGACACCCCCCGCCTTCACTACTGTCTCAAGTTTATTTCTTATATATCTATCACCATGATCATGGCACGAAAATCACACACAATCTAAACAGCAGTCCCAGTGAAGTTCTTTAAGTTCTCCAAACACCTTGCTCCTCATCCCCATCCTTCCTCCATTAAGTCCTGCTTGGTCAGTTTACATTGACTTGCCATTCCTACAGGATCATTGGTCTGGAAATGGAAGAGAAGGTCCTTTACATGTCCTATATGTGTGTTCCATTTTACAGTTTGGTTCATTCATAGAACAGTAAATTTTTTTCTGGTTTCACAGTTTCATCCCCACTCCTAGTCATTAGTATGCTGTTGAATAATTTAAATCCTGGCAACTGAGAAAGATGTCAGTTGCCCTATCATCCCTGTGTTTATCTCAGTATCTCTCAAATTACATACTTACTTGAACAAATATTATTTCTCTTTCACTCACAGATCTTTCATTTGTAGCCAAGCCAACTGCTTTGATTGTCTCTATTCAAAAGAGGAAATTATCTACTCTTTCCAGGTCTAAGGTTGATTATTTTTTTCTTTTTCTAGTAACTTGCTTCAAAGAATCACCCCCCAAAAAGTAGTTTGTGTTTTATTTTATTTTAGATCACAACCTTGGTAAGTGATTTTTGGGATACCTTCTCCTCCCTCCTCCCTCTGGTGCCCCTTCCATTCTCTCAAACCCTGCTCTTTGTTGTTTACTACTAGTCTGTATTAAGTCCATTAGTCTCTTTCTTTCCTGTGGCAGCGTTCTTTTGTTGGGTGAGGGATTGTGTTGTTGAAACCAGTCGAACCTTACTGATAGATTTTCAGTCTTAAGTTTGCGTTGGGTGGCCAGTCTGTATTTATTTGTGATCTGTCCATGTTTTCCTGTTGCAGGCCGTCTTCTCCAATCCCATCTCTGCTGCTTTGCTGCTTTACGTTATGGTTCTGGTGTCAGATTTAGGGGGTCTTACCCCCAGCCAGTATCGGTGAAGAAGTTTCTCTGTTGATACAGGCGTCTGTGAATGGCCATTGTAGATTGTCTTCTCTGGCTCAGTTTGCAGCTTTGCTGTGGGGCCAATACCGCCCATCTTTGGTCTTTCTCTCCTCTCCCATAGTGTGGGGAGGGGGCCTTGCTCTCCTAGGAGGCAGCTCCGAAATGAGGTCTTGGGTCTTCCTGACCCTATGAGCACATAGGTGTGCTTTGTGACATTGTGTTTCTACAGTTTTTTCTCTGGTCTTACATGCGTTGGTTCTCTAGGTTGTCCGTCTGCTGTGTCCAGCTCAGGTTTGTGGGCTGGATTTTTGCATGATCCCTCACCAGTTCTATGATAGAAACTGTGTTGCACATGTTCTTGTTCCTCTTGAAGTTTAGCTAGAATGAGAGCAAAATGGAAGGGGTACCCCCCCCCTCCCTGGGTGCCTAGTACCTCCCAGCGTGGGGGCAGGGCTCAGAAGACTGAGCAATTGCCCTTCCCTGCTCCCCTTGGGCAAGGAGCAAGAGGCAACAAGGCTCTGCCTATCTGAGCTGCAGGTTGCCCCGTGTGGCAGCCACCCACTGGTGGGTGAAGCCACAAAAGCCCCACCCTGACCCCTCTCCTGGGCTCACACAGCTTAGGGGGTTTACTCAGATTTCTTTGCCATCTTTGCTCCCCTCTGGCAAGGGAGCTCTGATGGTTAGGCACCCGGGCATGCAGGCAGCCTTCAAGAAGCTCTAGTTTGTATTTTAAATGTTTTTTAAAAATATTTAAATAGAGCCAGGCATGGTGGCACATGCCTGTAGGTGGCAGCCTAGGAAACCACAGCCGGGGTCAAGGATTGCAGTTTGAGTCCCACTGGGGGCACGTAGTGAGACATAGTCCCCAAAAAATAGCTGGGCGTGGTGGTGCACACCTGTAATCCCAGCTACCTGGGATGCTTAGGCTGGGGATTGCTTGAGTCTGTGGTACCACCCCGGGCAACGTGAGCCTGTAGTTCCACAGGCAAAAATAGTGAGACTTAGTCTCAAAAAAAAATTTTAAACATATTTAAGAAGACCTCAGTGATAAAATTTTATTTTTTCCCACATATTTCCTTGTTTTCAATTGTTATTAAAAAACACTAGTGAAATCACCAGCCACTTCCGTGGAAGGGGTCCTGCAGAACTGGTCCCCTACTTTTGAAATTTGCATAAGCCACGCTGCTTCCATGAAAGCAACTTGCTGTAAAAGACCTGTATTTGCACTTATTTTCACTTGCTGGATGACTCCAAGGGAATTTTCACCTTCACGACAAAAGCAAAAATGTCCTCTTGTTTTGTGACAGCTGAATACTTGAATCTCCAGGAGGCAGTGCCAACAGCCACAGGGTCCACGGAGTCAATTTCCTGGAGCTGCACTCAGTGCCTCAGCATCCAGAGTAAGTGGACAGGACTATGTGAGAGGTTTTGGCACACTGGGACCAAGAACAGGCCAATGAGAGCAGAAGCATTTGGGAGAAGAAAAATTACAAATCAGAACCTAGCATGCCACAAATGACCCTGGAGAAGTTGTCCAGGTTCTAAATTTGCCTTCAGAAAAGGACTTGCCAAGGGCTTGGGCACCATTGACATAGTGCCAGTGGTTGCAGACAGGTGTGACTTTACTTTGGAAAGGGCACATGGGCAAAGGACAGGTTTGCCAGCTGTCTTGTGCTACAAGGAACCAGATGCCCAAACCCATGTGAGGATGCAGCACCTTGTATTTCCGGCCTCACCTGCAGTCCCAGTGTACCACAAACCTTGAACTTCAATGAAGCATTGCAGACCAAGAAGATGTGGATATTGTCACCTGTCCTGATGAGATCAGGTCAGTTGTGACAGATGACCCTCCTCTGCACCGTAGTTCAGTCCCCTGGACCTCCTGTGCCCCAGGCGAAGATCCATGAAGCTCCTCTCCGTCTCCTGCTGTACTCACTGCCTTCCCCTGTCTGGTAAGTGAATCTACATGATTCACACCCTGCTTCTACTTCCTGCAAGTTTTGTATCTTTCTCTTGCTGCTTATATGTGAGTGTTATTTGGGGTTTTATCTGTTAGTTGGTAGGTTTCTTGTGGCAGACCTGGAAATGCTTACAAATATTTCCACATAAAGTTGTACTTTCGGAGCAAAATTCTCCTTGGAATCTTCCAGTAAGTGAAAACAAATACAAAGGGGGAACTGGTTTTTTAAATAAGGAATGTCAAACCATTAAAGTATAATAAAGTATGATGGTGCTATTTATAAGATGATTGTAGTTTTTAGAAGTATCTGTGACAGAGTACAAGGAACATGGGTCCCCAGCAATGAAACCTAAGTTTTAAGTCTCCTGATACCTTTACTCCCATGAATGTGTGCCTTTAACTGAATGTATGAACGTAGGTTGGAGATTACAGTCTCATCATATCAAAAGGACATAGCATGGATGCACACGATCAGGGATTGTTTAATGGAGCCAAATAGATCTCTTGATATGAATTTTGGTTTTTGCTAAAAGCTCGTGTTTTCAAAGTTCCCACTGGGGCTGAGGCACTGGCCCCATCCACAAGCTCTGAAACACAGGCTCCATCCAGTTCCCTCTCAGGTATCCTGGTCAGTTCAGCTAGGGCTCTCCTTTGTTTTCTCTCCCCTGTTTCATTTGAAAAGAGGTCCAAGAACATGTTGACAAGTATTGCTACAAGTACAGCAGCAGCATGAAACAAGCTCTTTCAGTGGCCCTCAGAAACAACAGTGAGTGGTTTGTATGGTTGTCAGAAAAGTCAGCTTGAAGAAATTAAATTCAGCAGGGCATAGGCACCTACCAGTTTAATGTTTTAAAAAAAAGCAGATGCAGCCTGTTTGATGAAGAATTAGATGAGCCCTGACCAAAACCACATATGTCCAAAGTAGCCAAACTGTACCAGCATTACAAGTAGTTTGTTTTAGTGTTGGCGCGGATGTGGAGAAAAGGAACACTCTTACACTGTTGGTGGGAGTGCAAACTGGTCCAGCCTCTATGGAAGGCTGTGTGGAGGACCCCCAAACAACTGAAAGTGGAACTACCATTTGATCCAGCAATCCCACTACTGAAATCTAACCAAAAGACACAAAAACACTCATTCATAAGGACACCTGTACTTGCATGTTTATTGCAGCACTATTTACAATAACCAATATATGGAGACAACCCAAATGCCCCCAAACGGATGAATGACTGAAAAGGATGTAGTACATTTACACAATGGAATATTATGCATCAATCAAAGAAGACAAACTATGTCATTTGCAGCAATATAGACAGAGCTAGAGGGAATCATCTTAGCTGGGTGTGGTGGCATGTGCCTATAATCCCAGCTACCTGGGAGACTGAGGTTAGGGATCACTTGAATCCATGGGTTTGAGACAACCCCAGGCAACATAGCGAGACCTAGTATCTGAAAAAAAAAAGAAAGAAAGAAAGAAATCTTAGTGGAAACAAGCCAGAAAGAAAAGAAATATGGGATGGTCTCACTTATTTGAGGGATATAGGAAAAACAAACAAATGCTTAAGAAAAATTGAAAACAACTCAAACATAGAATAAGAGAGGGAGAGGAGGAGGAAAATGGGGTTGGGGTAGGGCACAAAAGACTAAGAAGATGCATGGGTGGTAAGGTGATGAGACAACATGGGGCAGACAAAGATGCAATGTATATATATATATGTATGTATTTATATATGTATGTATATATATTTATATATATGTATATATTTATATGTGTGTATATATATGTATGTATTTAGATACATAAGTGCAAACAAAAAGTTCAAAGTAGTTTTTTTATTTTTGTTTTTGTTTCTATTGGAAGCCATTGTCTCTAGAAAATGGCTTTTCCCTTGCATCTCTATAAAATTAATGGGCTACATTAATTCATTCATTAATATCCATTTCTGTCAGGCACAGTGATATGCTGTGGCCATGAACCTGCTTCAGGCAAATAACAGAGTACAAAGCTTGGTTTATAGGCCTTTTATCAGACATCATCTTTCCAGGCCCATGTTAGCCCTTGTTTATAGATAATGTCCCATTGTAGGATGAGAAAATTAAGATTCAAATTGGTTGATGGAATAACCCCAAGTCAAACTGCTGGGAAGTGGCAGCTTAGGTTTAACCCCATGTCTTCTGATCTCAGATAACCCTCAGGGTTACCAAGCACACCCAAACTACCCATTGAAGGTTGCTATCTAGGAAATATAAAGTCCTAGCCTCATGGATCTTCCCTAAGAAACACTGTCAGAGTTTCTGTTGAGTAACCATCCCAATCTTAGGAGGTTCATCATGGTTGTAGCAGGAAAAGAATGTCAGAAACCTTGAAGTTGTATTTGTAGAACTGTTAACAACAAACATTGAAGAAACAGCCATTAAGTTTCTCTCTCAAGATTTCCTTTCTCCTCCCCTCCCCCAGGGTGATGTTGGCCTTTTACTCCTCCTAGACCCAGGTATGACCACTGAGCCCAGGTATATAGAATCCTGGGAAGCGTGCAACTCCACAGGTGCTGGTCATAAAGACAGACTATTGGCAGAAGGACAAGAATCTGAAAACTTGTTTACCCTACAATTTCAAGCAATGATTTGAATAACTTCAACAGAAATATCTTCCCCAATGCTTGGGAAATCCTCCCATCCTCTTAAGATTAATCTATCTAAAATATAAGTGATGAATTTCCTGGCTAAGCAGAGACTTGTATCCAGATCTTTCCTCTATGTTGTTCATTTTAATACTAACTAAATGAACTTCAGCTGGAAGCGAAGATGAGCAGAAATGCCCCAAGGGCATTACTCCTCATTAGTGTGCACAGCATCACCTGGACATCCTGCAGGTTGTGATTATACGAGACTTAAATGGGGTCTGAGATTGTGTTTCCACAAGTTCTATGTTTTGAGTAGTACAGTCCTGGGATACACCCATATATTGTTTTATATATATAGTTAAAGACTACCTGTCCCCTGTCACCATCAAGACACACTGGAGCATGCAAACTTGGGTTGACTGTTCACCACCATAAGTGAAATCCCACCCCAGATTAAGTACTAGTACATCTCAAATACAGTTGTTCTCATACAAACGTTATGATAAACTGTGCATTTATTGTTTTTTAGAAAGAACCTTGGAAGGAGACAAGAAAACAAGACCGAAAGGAGACCAGAAACCCAGATTGTGTGAAAAGCTTTACAGAGCGCTCCACCTGCTGGCTTGTATGGGTTAAAGACCAACCTACAAACGCAGAGGTTGTTTTAAACAAAAACTCTGCTGCCACCTATTGACTTTTTAAAATTTCAAATGTTTTATGGAAAGATGATTCACCTTTATTGAAACACCATTTTAGAGTTGCCAGAAGTAGAGAAATAGATAACACAAGATGGGGAGGCCGTTGTAAAGATTGACAGCACAGGAAGAGATCTGGGCGGATGCGCAGAAGCATAGATAGGAAGGGGACATTGCAACCCTAAGACAAAGGTGGCAGTGAGCCAGGGGACCCGGGAGCTGGCAGTTAGGAAAGCTTTGTAGAGGCGAGGAACCCTCAATGTCTCTAGAAGGAGAGTTAATGATCAGGTGTGGAGGAGGGACTGGGAATTCCAGGCAGAAGGGAAGGTTGGGTAGACAGGGTAAGTACAAACCTCCAGGTGTAGACAACGGCACCAAGAAAGAGAAAGCTTGGAGGTGGAAGGGTGAGATTTTGGAAGGTTTCATGTGCCTTCAATGGAGGTTCTTCTCCAGGAAATGACTAAGATCCCGTAGTAAGGATCTAGTGGGGGAAATGCAGACCTGCCTTTACAAGCACCACACAGGCAGTCATGTACCTGAAAGCGAAATGGGACTTCAGTGTGTCAATTTGGAATTTTGTCGTACAAGTCACATACACCTATTCTACTTCCTTAATAAGAAGAAGGAATATATTAAAAGGACATCAGTACCCAAATTAATCAAGAGGTTGAAAAAACAGGCTTGAAACTAGGCAGGAGCAAAGGCAATTTTAAATAGGCACTGAGATTGTCTCAGAATCAGGACAGTTTGACCCAGAGGATGCAGGAGCACATCGTTGCCCTGCTGTCCTGAAATTAGTCCTCATCACCCCAGGGGAATCACTGGGTTGTGGCCCTAGGACACCTGCTCAGGCTTTCATGGCTAAGCAGCTTTGTGGAGTAATCAGAGCTGCGATTTCACCAATGGCGGACCATTGGTTGGGTACCTTTCCAGTTGCACAACAAAGGCCAAGATGAGTGATGAGTAAAAGAAGGTTGAGGTTTTTTCCTTTGTATAAAGATCCAGATCAGTTTAGCAGCTTTCCCCTGTGTGGTGTCTGCTGTCTGCTGTGTGTGTCTGTGGTGGACCAGAATTTCCCTGTAGTTTCACTCTGCAGTCCTTCAGTGACAGTTCCCATTTCATGGTCCAAGAAGATACCCTCACGTCTCCATTTCACCCACAGGAGGAAGGGGGTAATGAGATGGCCTGGTCCTTTCTTTAAAGATATACCTGGAAGTAAGATATTTCAGTTCCCTTACCAGCTATTGTCCAGACCTGATAACACAGACACACGTAGTAAGGAGAAAGAGAAGGCTAATAAATAAAGGTACTCAGGAATCTGAGTGGCCTTTTGGTCAATTAACATTCTATCACTATTGTGATAATAAATGAATAAATACATTTCCCTCTGCTCTTCTAAGTTCTTGACTGAGATTCCTCTGGTAAGAAAAGACAGATTTTGTGTGTACAAGGGTCCCAAAGACCTTAAAACCAAGGATGGGGCCAAAGAAAGAAAAGAAACAATGCATTTGTGAAGAGGTGACAAGATAAGAATGTTGGATTCAGGGAAGCAAATATTAGTGAGAAGTCACAAGCTAGTTTATATAGCCTTCTCAGCATTAACTTCTCTTATCTTTGGTGTTAAGGATATCCCTGCCTCCTGGTGCAGGCAGGGTACCATGACATGGGAGATTTCTTCCCAGTTTTCAAGGTACAAAGGAGGGTCAGAGTGTCCTTGCACTGGCTGATTCATAAGTCACTTTAATTAACAAAAAAAGCCTTTATTTCAAAGTGGTTTCTTTAAGGTCAGACTATATTGCTCTCCTTCACAATATAAGAAGTTCCTTTTATCTTTCGTTTGTAGTTCTTCTAATTTTTTGTCACTAAAAATGTAAAGGACTAAAATTGTTTGTGTTAATTGTTAAGTAAACTAAAGCACTAATAGACATATAGATCAATAATAAACATATAGACCAATGAAACAGAATCAAATCCTTTTTTGCCTTATATGTAAAAATTAATAATTTCCTACTATCTTCCTACTATCACTAGGTAATGTTCAAATTTCTTATTTCTTTTTTCTTTCTCTCTCTCTCTCTCTCTTTCTTTCTTTCTTTTTTGAGACTAGGTCTCGCTATTTTTGCCTATGGAAGCACAGGCTCATGTTGCCCGGGGTACCACAGACTCAAGCAATCCCCAGCCTCAGCTTCCCACGTAGCTGGGATTACAGGCGCGTGCCACCACGCCCAGCTATTTTTTGGGGACTAGGTCTTGCTACGGGACCCAGGTGGGACTCGAACCGCGATCCCTAGGCCCGGCCGCTTCATAGGCTGAAGCTTACAGGCACGAGCCACCGTGCCCGGCTCAATGTTCAAATCTCTGATTCCCTTTTCCATTTATTTAAATTATTATCTAAATAAGACCTAAATTTTATGATGACTTCATGTATCACCCAAGTTTCTTTTCTGTATAGATGTCCTTTTTCATCTGTCTCTTTTGCTTTTTATTTTAATTGAAGAAACTGATTGCTGGTCCTGTAAATGTTCTCACAGGCTAGATTTTGCTGTAGGACCAACTGACGCTTGCTTCCTGTTTGTTATTTCCTGTAAGTCCGTAGCTATATCTAAAGCCTTTATGAGATTCGTGGTCAATTTCTTTTGTTTTGCAAGCCTAGGGCATAGGGAGCAGTGAGGTTTGGCTTTAGGGAGGTACTCAATGTCTGTTTTCCTCTCTGCTAGGATGTTATCAGACTGTGAGAACTATTACCTCTGTCCAGAAGCTTGCATTCTCACACCTGTCCTTTTATTGTGCTTGTGCACCAGACCATCAGAAGGAAATAATGAGCACTACTATACAGGTGGGTATTGTCAGTGTAGAAATAGGTAGCTTAAACTTTGACCCAGAAGTTATTTGTAATCAACTGGGAAGAAAACTGGGTTTGGAGATACATGGAAACTATTATAATGCCACGTAAGTGCTGAAATTGAAGACTCTCACTGTAATCTGGAATCACTAGCCCTCTTAAAGTCCTGGTCACATATTAATCCAACAGAGCCTCTGACCTTAATCTGCATTCAAGATGTTTTGGATCAGTCAATAGAACAGCAAGGCAGCGAACGAGCTGCTTCCAACTCTTAGGTGATTGTGTCATTTGGATGCACTGTGACTTAGAAGGAAGGAAGACAAGATGGACATCTTAGCCAACAACAAAGCTGATGTTGTCAACAATCAAAGACCTATTCCACATCCCTCTCCTCCAGCTACTGTCTTTCTGGGATCACAAGCAGAATGACCCCAGAGAGGCTCTAAAAGGTCACAATTCTGCTCAGTTCAGCATTGGTCAGGACATTCCCTGAGAACCACTGGCGGGAGAGAAAAAGAAAAAAATTCGGTTTGAAGAGAGAAACAGGAATAAAGAAAGGAAATAATTGGGAAACAGTCAGAAAAACAAGGGGTGCTGCCCCTGGAGAAGATGTAGTAACAATAACTCAGTAGCTGCCACAGGTGAAAGGCCCCATGCAAAAGATACACAAGCTTGCCTTGGGTACATCCAGAAAAAGTGCAGAGGTTATAGTGAGGAAGGGCAGCCCGAGCTGGCCAAAGAGAGAAGAGTGGTTTAGAGATAGTCATTTCCTCACAGTTAGCAGGGACTCCACAGAAGGAACCTATGCATCTGAGCATCAAACTCAGACTTCAATCAGTCTCCTTTAAGACTCAAGATTCAGGCCGGGCATGGTGGCGCATGCCTGTAAGCGGCAGCCTAGGAAGCCTCTGCCAAGGCCAGGAATCGCAGTTCAAGTCCTGCCGGGGGCACATATCGAGACCTAGTCCCAAAAAAATAGCTGGGCATGGTGGTGCATGCCTGTAATCCCAGCTACCTGGGAAGTTGAGGCTGGGGATACTTGAGTCTGTGGTATCCCAGGCAATGTGAGCCTGCGGTTCCACAGGCAAAAATAGCGAGACCTAGTCTCAAAAAAGACTCAAGACTCAAAGCTGCCAAAGCCCTAATAGTTCCCTTATTTGCCCCTTTTTGACTATTGAATTCCCCCAAAAGTCAGAATTTTACTTCAGCTTCCTCAATTGGCCAGTCTGACCTCTCTCTCTTCCTACAGATGATACTGCTGTCTTCTTTTTTAAGTTGTGATATCGTGATATCATGGTGTTAGTTTCAGGCATACAACATGATTCAATACATAAATTTACTATGAAGTGAATAACTTGTAAATATGTGGAACCATGTTGTTTATTATAGTCACCAGGCTGTACACCCAGCATTGGCTTGTTTTCTAAGGGGACGGTTGTACTTTTGACCCCATTTTACCCACCTTTCACTCTTGTGGCAACCACCATTTTGTGTTCTGTGTCTATGATTTCAGGATTTTTTTTCCCTACCCTTAGATTCCAAATAGAAGAATGTTTTATATTTCTCTACTGTCTCATCTTACTTAGCATGATGCCCTCAGGCCCTTCTGGTCCTCACAGACTCGGGGTCTCCACAACCATCATCTTTATCGATGATGTGGAACTCCTTTCCCCTCAAACCTTCCTTGTGTGTTTGCCTATATATTTTTTCCCTCCTGTTTTCAATACATTTTTTCAACTCCTTCTGGTTCGTTCTATTCTTTAGCCCATTGTAATTCACTTTTTGTGTATCTGTATGAAAATATGAATATTTTTGAAACATGAACAAAGCACTTGGGCAGGCAGAAGAGATGAAGAAATGCTGGAGACTGGCTTCTGGGCTTTCAAAGTGAAGCCCCAGATCCACTTGCATCCAAGACTCCTGGGGATGAATACATGTGTACATCTAACCTCAGGCCCCACTCCAGACCAAAGTATCTGAAAATTGGTGGGTAGGGCCCCAAAACCTGTATTATTATATAAATAAGATAAGGAAAATTTGAAAAGTACCAAGTTCCATTCTATTACAGATTTGGCCAGTGATACCCATTCAAGCTGACTTCTTGTCTTTGTGGATTTCTTCATAGTTTTTGCTGTTTTGTGCTTTTTGTTTTGAATACCTCCTCATTTGTGGACACAGCAAGATATTTTGGCTCATCTAATACTTTCTCTAGCCAGTCCCAGGCTTGGCTAATACTTCAGGACTTCTAATTTCTTTTTCTGGAAACTGGTAGTAAAATGTAAAGATCTAGACAAGCAGAGGGGTCATTACCAGTGGACTGTCTCCACCCCCAGGCCCTCCCAGTGGTCAGAGCTAAGGAACACACACACACATTCACGTGCACATACACAATCATATTTATTCTCTGCGCCCATATACACAGGTTATCAAAAACTATATTTGAATTTAGTGTACTGAGTTTGCTGCAAACTCAGTCTGACTCCATGGGTCAATGGGATCATCCTAGATCCTTCTCTTTCTGTGCTTGTAATGTCCTCCTCAGATAGTGAAAAGCCTGGCTTCTAGAATTATTGAGTGTATTTACCTGTTTGATCAGTCCCAGTATGTAATTTATCTCCTATTTTCATTGGATCTCCTTCTCCACTGTGCCTGGGATGCCTACACCAGGTGGTCACCTCCTTTGGGGTGACTCCCTGAACTTGCCTGGAGTCTGATACAAGCATAGGGGTCATCCAAGACACAATCTAACCCTACATGATGGTCTTCACTCCACAGGCTCACACACCCACATGGTTCTCTTAGCTTTTCATTTCATTCATTCATTCATTCATTCATTCATTCATTCATTTGAGACTAAGTCTTGCTATTTTTGCCTGTGGAACCACAGGCTCTCATTCCCCGGGGTACCACAAACTCAAGCAATCCCCAGCCTCAGCTTCCCAGGTAGCTGGGATTACAGGCACGCATCACCACGCCCAGCTATTTTTTTGGAACAAGGTCTTGCTATGGGCCCCAGGCGGGACTCGAACTGCGATCCCTAGCCCTAGCTGCTTCATAGGCTGAAGCTTACAGGCACAAGCCACCGTGCCCGGCCCCTCTTAGCTTTTCAAATACCTACATTGAAGACAGCTAAATTGTTAGGGCTAAGTTGTTCAGGAAAGGGTGGGAAAAGAAGGTGAGGAGAAGTGATATGGGGCTAAAAGGGAGTTAAAAGAAGAAAAGATAGGTGTCTAGATTCTTAGTAGGAAGCAAAAGAAGATGGAAGAGACATCAGTGAGGGACCTTTGAAAAACCGGGTGACCACGAAGGGACTTTTTAACTTTGACTTTAACACACACAGGCCTGCTTCTCTCTCTCCAAAGTAGGCTCCAAATAGTTTGCATTAACAATTGCCTTTAACTTAAGTAGATACACCTATCTGCCTGCTTCTCTCTATGAAGTAGGCTACACTGTTCATTTACCTTTAACCTTTACCTCAACCTTGAACACCTCTGCCTGCTCCCTACTAAGCGGGCCACAAACAGTTCATTAGCATTTTCACTGATCACCTTTACCATTGATATGCAAAAGCCAGCCAGCTGCTCTCTGCTCCCAGCTCCAAAAACTGCAGAAGAAAAAAAACTTATACAGCAAAAGAAACAACAAAAAAAAAATAAAAGAAGCCCAACCAAATGGGAAAAAAATCTTTGCCCTCCACAATAGTGATAAGGGTTTAATAACGAAGATCCACAAAGAACTCACACAACTAAACAAAAGCAAAACAAAAGGCCCAATCAAAAAATGGGGAGAAGAACTAAAAAGACACTTCTCCAAAGAGGAGGTACAAATGGCCAACAGACACATGAAAAATTGTTCATTATCACTAGCAATAAGGGAAATGCAAATCAAAACCACAATGAGATACCACCTTACACCAGCAAGAATGGCCCACATTCAAAGAACAAGTAATAACAAGTGCTGGCGAGGATATGGAGAGAAAGGAACACTCTTATATTGCTGGTGGGAGTGTAAACTGGTCCAACCTCTATGGAAAGCTGTGTGGAGGACCCTCAAATTAATGAAAATGGATCTACCATTTGACCCAGCAATTGCTCTCTTAGGAATCTACCCAAAAGAGACCTCAATGTGGGTACAAAGGGACACCTGTGCCCGGATGTTTATCGCAGCACTATTTATAATTGCAAGGACATGGAAGCAACCCAAGTGTCCCAAAACAGACGACTGGTTGAAAAAAATGTGGTATTTATACACAATGGAATACTACTCATCAATTAAGAATGACAAATTAGACGACTTCTTGACAACATGGATGTACTTAGAAGAAATCATACTAGCAGAAACAAGTCAAAAAGAGAACGACAGAAGTCAAATGGTCTCACTAATATATGGGACATATTGAAGAAAAATAAATAAACAAATAAAAGCCACGAGGAAAAGACAAAACAGGCTGAGCACCAAACTGAAGCACACAACAATGGACAGAAGGGAAAGGGGGAGGGGGGAAGGAGGGGGCAAATCCCTGGGATTGCAAAGATGTGAAATTTACATATAAATAAATTTTTAAAAAAAGAAAAAAAAAACTCAAATAAAACAACCCTTAGAAGATGATGCAGGATTGAGAGTACTAGAGAAAAAGGGTGGGAATGAGAACAAAGGAGGGAGGGACATCTATCAACTGTAGGGGATTATGGAAGCTTTGGTGTTTAGCATGGTTTGGTACCATATATTCAAAGAGGTGTGAGCCTATCCTCTAAAAATCATTTATAGTATTGCAAACCATTTTTATCTTAGAAAATAAAATTAAATGTAAACAACTGAGAAAAAAAAGAAAAAAAACTTAAAAACAGTTTAAACTCTTGTGCGTTCCTTCCAGACCCAGCCTTCTCAACCAAAATATCAAACCAATGCAAGACTATCAGTGCAGACTAATTTATTTCTAACAAAGTGATTTTCTAATTACTGCAGAAGAAACATATAAGTAAAACTCTGATTAACAGTGTCCAAAACCTTTCTCAGCATTGTCCAAAGTCCTTTCCCCAGATTGCCCAAAAATCCTCAGTCTCTCAGTCCTGATCATCTCACCAAAATCAGTCAGAGTTCATCTCCAGATGCTTGAAGACGTATCCCTTCGGCATGCTTCAGCTCCTCCAAACCATCCTCTTCTTGTCGTCCAAGTAGAAACTTCATGGTACTGGACCCAGCTAAGTTCACTTTTCAAGTCCGACTTTCGCACGGCCTCTTCAGACACAAGTTAAACTCAGCAAAACAAACTCCAACACGGAGTTGAAATCTACAAACCTCTTATCGCCTTTAGCACACATGCGGCTAGTCCAGGTCAGCCAAGGGCTGCAGGTCCCTGGTGGCCACATGGCCAAGCTCACATGGTTCATATCTCCATCTTACAAAATGGCCGAAACCAAATCACTCTCCTCCATGAATCTATCTGACCTCCATATTGGATCCCCACCTTCTCTTTGTTTTCACACCCTTTATATATCCTGATTTCCCACCTTCCAGGAACCACACCTGGATCATTTTCACTTCTTCCTTCCCCCCTGCATCTCCCTGAAGGGAAATTCCAACTAAAGTCATTTTCACATTTTAGCATACCTGTCCTTGAAATCTACAATCTTGCAATCTAAAACAGGAGACAATGGGGGGGGGGGTAGCACACCCTATCACCTTGTCATCCCAGGCAAGAATGGTGACAGATATGCTGGCAATGGGATGAAGAAGTGGTTCAGTGTGAGTGACATTTAGGAGGTAAAATAGGCAGAAGTTGAAGATGAGTTACCAGGTTGCTCGCAGGGAAAGGGTCAAGTCAAGCATGATCCCAAGGCCTCTGGCTTCACAGTTGTACAGTAAATGGTGCTGTTGCTAACAGAAACATGAGCAGAGACCAAACTCTCCCCACTTATTCATTTTGTCCTTCTCTTCTACCAATGGACAGATCTGCCCAGCATTACCCCATTCACATATATGTAAGATCCTCAAATCACAACTTTTCAGAGGTTGACATAGTAAGCACCACATGTCAAAAGAGATGTATTGTTTCTCTATTTTTGGTCTGGCCCACAAACTGAACATGGTTTTTAACTTTTTACAATTCTTTTAAGGGCATAAAGATGAAAAAGCAACAGAGCCTGTAAGTGACCCGCAAAGTCAAAAGCTATTGGCACTTCACCTTGTCTTACATAGTTCATTTGCTTTATTCAGTAATGAATATATGTTTATAAAATTGAATTTTATTTTTGAGAACAAGATCTTCATTAAGATATTTTGTTAAATGATAATACAGAAAACAACATAGGAAATTCATCTATAAGAAACACAACATTTCAAAACTTCAGAAAAAATATATCCTGCTATCTTAATCAGTCAAAGGAAATTCATGGGAAAGGTTTTGTAACAACTTGAAAATTCACCATGAATGGACTAACTGGAGGAATTTAAGCTGTCTTGATTTTTTTGTGGCAAAATGAGCATGTTTTTAATCTTCCAAAATTATGTGGAATGGATGATAATCTATTAAACATCAAGTTTTACTATAGCTCATAGACGTTTCACTGTTGCCATTACATCCCTGTATGATAACTAAAGGAAAAAACTCTAAACTGATGTGAGTAGTTGAGTGAATAATGATTCAATAATTTAGCAAATGTGTCCCATGAGTTCATTTACAAAGCACAGGCATTTCTGCATAAAAACAATTGTTTCACCTCTTCTAAGGACCCCGCCAGACTTTATAATGTGCAACATTCTGTCACATCTATCTCAAATTAAAGTTGGATATTTTGCAGTTGTTTACCTTAGGTAGTTATTTTGTCCATTTTCTTAAGAGGCCGGTTTACAGGAATTGCCTTTAAGTGAATATGCAAGTTGGTAATGTGAACTTGGCCAAGGATACTACGTTTTTAATAGGCGAGCAGCCAAGCCTATCTGTTTACATACTAGTCACAGCGGAGGAAGTAAAAAAAAAAAAGGAAGGAAATGGGCAGTGAGGGTACCTTTTCTCCTCCATTTAATCAAGGAATCCAGTGCTTAAACACTCAAGTGGAGATTCTCTTTATGAAACATTTCCTTATCTCTCCTTTATCTATTTTTTGAAGTTTAAATTAACCACTTCTTCTATTTTAAATTGTGCCATTATTTTATTGAGGTAGCATTGGTTTGCAACACTATATGGTTTAGGAGTATTAGTTTACACCTCTTCAGATCTACTATTACATCACACCTACCACTGCACTGGGCTGGAGTCTAAGAGCTGGGACCCCAAAAGCTCGGTCCTTGATCCTCATCAAGGCGAAGCAAGAATTCAGTGTTATGGTGGCTCGCTCATGCCTGTAAGCTTCAGCCTATGAAGCCGCCTGGGCTAGAGATCAAGGTTCGAGTCCCGCCTGGGGCCCGTAGTGAGACCTAGTTCCAAAAAAATACAGCTGGGTGTGGTGGCGCGCGCCTGTAATCCCAGCTACCTGGGAAGCTGAGGCTGGGATTTGCTTGAGTCTGTGGTACCCCAGGTAATGTGAGCCTGCGGTTCCATGGACAAAAATAGCAAGACCTAGTCTCAAAAAAAAAGAAAAAAAAAAATTTTGGCCTGGCACGGTGGCTCGTGCTTGTAAGCTTCAGCCTATGAAGCGGCCGGGGCTAGGAATCACGGTCCGAGTCCCATCTGGGGCCCGTAGCGAGACCTAGTTCCAAAAAAAATAGCTGGGTGTGGTGGTGCACGCCTGTAATCCCAGCTACCTGGGAAGCTGAGGCTGGGGATTGCTTGAGTCTGTGGTACCCCGGGCAATGACAGCCTGCGTTGCGGTTCCACAGGCAAAAATAGCAAGACCTAGTCTCAAAAAACAAAACAAAACAAAACAAAAAAACTCAGTGTTGAGACCAGAGTGAGGCAGAAAAACATGACCTTGACTATCAGATAAAGAGGACAGGAAAGTTGTCTGAACAGAGAGGGATCCCCAGCAGGGTACAATCAAGGGTCACTGGTTAAGCCTTTTTGTCTTTTTTTAGGGTGGTGTGTGGGTGAACGGATTGGTGTGTTCTAGTTGGTCAACACTTGGTGACCTTCACTGTGGTTGGTTTAGGGTCTCCCTTTCCCCCAACCTTTCTGCCATTTTGAACATTCTTTTGCTTGCTCCTCTTGTCACTGGGTTCTTTTTTTCAAGGGCCCTATTTTTTACAATTGTCAGGGCGCATCCTGTTTTTCACTTAACAGAGTCTCACAACCCTGACTAGCTGTCCATGTGGTCAACTTCCCCACCTCACCACCAGAGCACCCATAATCCTCCCCCCAGGCCGGGCACAGTGGCTCGTGCTTGTAAGCTTCAGCCTATGAAGCTGCCTGGGCTAGGGATCGCTGTTCGAGTCCCGCCTGGGGCCGTAGGGAGACCTAGTTCCAAAAAAAAATAGCTGGGTGTGGTGGTGCGCGCCTGTAATCCCAGCTACGTGGGAAGCTGAGGCTGGGGATTGCTTGAGTCTGTGGTACCCCGGGCAACAAGAGCCTGTGGTTCCACAGGCAAAAATAGCAAGACCTAGTCTCAAAAACAAACAAAAAAAAAACCATAATCCTCCCCCCTCCCCAGCCCCTGGCACTTCAGCCCCTTTACTCTTAACCCTCACCCTCCCCTCTGTAAGTCACAGGTCTGCTTCTTTGTTAAACCCTCTGTACCTAGTTTAAATATCTGTCAGGATTTCCACACACTTCAGGGCAGTTGGTCTATAAGTCTCCTACCCCTGTGCACTCTAGTCCTTAGGAAAGGATTACATGTTCCTAGTGCCCTTGTCAATGCTATTTCAACCACAGTGCAGGTACTCAATAAAACTTTGTACCAAAGTAAACACATGCATTGTTTATAGATTGGAAATTGGCAATGTCTAGTGGCAGTGGACAGGAAGTCTTTTAGGTCAAGAAAGAATAAAGATTAAAAAAGAGGCTGCTGGATATTGGAGGTCCCAAGACTCATCCCTCCTAATTATTGAGAGAAGATATTCAAGATTCACTAGCCAAACAGAGGTGGTAGTGATAGGGTGTGGCCCCCCCCCCCATTGTCTCCTGTTTAAGATTGCAGATTTCAAGGACAGGTATGCTAAAATGGGAGAATGACCTTAGCTGAAATTTTCCTTTAGGGAGAGGCAGAGGGAAAAAGAAGTAAAATGGTCAAGGTAAAACAGGTTTCCTGGAAGGCGGGAAATCAGGGTATATAAAGGGTGTGTAAACAAAGAGAAGGATGCAATTCAGGATTCGATTCAGATTCAAATATGGAGATCAGATAGAGAGAGGTTTAATGGAGAAGAGATGGAAATCGGCCATCTTGTAAAGATGTGAGCCATGTGAGCTTGGCCATGTGGCCACCAAGGGCCTGCAACCCTTGGCTGGTCCAGGCTGGCAGCATGTGTGCTAAATGCAGTTAAGGAGTTTGCAGATTTAAACTCCGTGTTGGAGTTTGTTTGTGTCTGAAAGAGGCTGTGCAAAAGTGAGGCCTGAGAAAAAAGTAAACTTTGCTGGTCCGGCACCATGGAGTTCCTGCTATCTGAAGGTGACAAGGAGAAGACAGCGTGAAAGACAAGGAGGAGCAAGTCAAGGGAACAGCCAAAGGAACATGTCTTCAAGCGTCTGGAGATAGACTGACTAGACATTGGTAAGATGATCAAGACTGAGAGACTGAGGATTTTGGGGCAACCTGGGAAAAGACTTTAGACAATGCTGAAAAAGGTTTTAGACAATGTTAAAGTAATTTGAGTCTTACATGTTTCTTTTGTAGTTATTAAAATAATTAGAAATCACTTAGTTAAAAATAAATTAGTCTGCACTGATAGTCTTGCATTAGTTTGGTATTTTCGTTAAAAAGGCTGGGGATGGTGGTAAAAACCCACGAGTAAAAAGTTTAAACTGTGTTTTAAAGTTTTTATTTTTAGGTATGAAAAAGCAAAAGAAAGCAGTGAGAAGCTGGTAGCTGATGTTTGCATATCAATGGTAAAGGTGATCAGTGTGTAGCCTGCTTTAGAGAGAGAAGCAGGCAGATAGCTGTAACCAGTTAAATAAAGTCAGAAAGTCTTTTTTTACCCTGTTTCAGTAGCAGAGATGCTAGTGTCAGGGAGAAAGGGAATTTCCCCTTACACTTCTGAGTTATTGAGCTGATGGAATAATCAAATTAATCAACTAATCAGAAAAAAAAAGAAAATTTAATCGTGTCTGGAGCATCTACATAGACAGGTGATTCTGAAGACAATGAGGCAATGAGGGTATATATCTGAGTTCAGAAAGGGGCAAGGTACCTCTCTCTTCTAGAGGAGATGAATGGACCTGATGAGGAGCAGATACTCCATTATTAGAGGTTTGCCCTACCATAATAAAGGTTTCTCCCACAGAAAGCTTATTTCTCATAAGAATAGTGCGATACTATGATGGATGGGAAATATATGTATTTGACCATTCAACTAAATTAAAATAATTTCTGAAATATATTTGGTCTTTATCCACAGTTCTTGGCTCCTACAACTTCTAAACACCTTGAGATTTTCTAAAATTTGAGGTGTGTTTTTCTATATGAGTAAAGGTAA
>PVHY01022782.1:0-21876 GCA_004024945.1 Uropsilus gracilis | reverse complement strand
TGGCAGCCCCTCTATATATCCCTTCGTCCACTTTGTCACAACTGCTGTACACCCGCCCTCAGCGCACCTGGAATTCATGGCTCCCCAGCAAAAAGCTGACTGAGGGAGGTGAGAGGAGAAGCAGGGGGACAGGGGTGGGGTGGGGAACTCCCACTGTCCAGGGGAGGGAGGGGGGAGCGGCCTGGGCCAGAGGGCTGGCTTTGGTTAGCAGGGAAGGGGACAGGTCCCAGGAATGTTCCAGAGATGGAACTGATGAGCTGCGTGACTGCGTGGGTGCGGAAGGCAGGAGCGATGCAGGGTGCTTGGGACAACCAGCTCCATGCTCCCTGGGAAAACAGCTTTCTCGCCTCGCGCTCATGTACCCAGACCCTCCTCCCAGCTGCCGCTGAGGAGGTGACGTGCACACACACGACGATGGTGACTCACTCCTCAATGTGGGCCATCAGCTCCCCACGCGCGGTCCTCCAAAGAGGGCGAGACAACAGGGGGAAGAGAGAGGTGGGGGCAGGGTACCTGTGCCAGAATCAGCCACTTCCCAGTGGCCTGAACTCAGCTCAGCACTTCTCTGAGCCTCAGTTTCCCCATCTGAGCAGCAGGGTGCCTGTGCCTACCAGACTGGGTGTCAGAGGAATGAAAGGCTCTTAGCTGGTGCTCTCAAGAAAGAGGGCCAAGCAGGTCAGGGGGTTGTGGATGGCTGCGAGGGAGGCTGGGCGTGAGGGAGCCGAGTCTGCAGCCTACCACATATGATGCCAACTGGTCCGGAAGCTAGGCGACCATCCCTGGGGGTCCTCTTTCTCCAATCCTGGGGTGACAGGGGTGTGATCCATGGAAGCATGGACTCCATTCTTCTCCCGGCCAGCAGCTGTCTGCTGACACCCCTCTAGTTCTAGGGACCACCCTTCCCACAAACCCCTTGTGACGGAGGATGTAATGCCCTGGGTACAGGCACCACCGGAGGGAGGCTGAGGTGCTGTCCATGGTTCTAAATGCACCCAGGATGGCCTGTGTGAGAGCTTTGGGCAGTTTTCTTTATTTTTGTTTCCTTTTCTTTCTTTCTTTGCTTTTTTTTTTTTTTTTTTTTTGGAGACTAGGTCTCGCTATGTAGCCCGGCTAGTCCCGGTCTCGCGGACTCAAGCGACTCCCAGCCTCAGCATCCCAGGTAGCTGGGATTACAGGCGTCAGCCATGGCTCCTGGCTGCTTTTTCAAGACCAGGTCTCACTATGTTGCCCAGGATAGTCTTGAAACCATGGACTCAAGTGATCCCTGGCCTCAGTCTCCCAGCTCAAGGATTACAGACACGCACTACCACACCCAGCTTTATTTTCAATTCCTTTGCGATACTGCAGCTGAGGAGCTGGTTCAGGGTGAGAACTCCAGTAGCAACAGACAGCCTGGGTTCAAATCCTCACTTAACTGCTTCCCTCCCATGTGATCTGGGGAAATCCATTTCATCGGAGCCGTTCAGACAGCACTCAATAGGCTGAGGATGAAATGAGGTTAAGTAACCTCCTACACTAGTCCTTGTGAAATGTTTAGAGTCAGGCCGTCACGGGTACCCCAGAGCCCCCAACACTGCATCCTGACTCCTCCCAACACCATCTCCGCAGTCTTTGTGATGACATGTCCCAGTCCGTGCTACATACCTCCGACCTGGAACTAGCCATTTCTTACAAAGATCCTCTTCTTTTTGCAGGGAATTGGAGTTAGGGACTGCAATCTAGGTCTTAGGGGTGCTTGTTGCTACTGGGGTGTTGTGGTGTGTGGCTTACGCTAGCCAAGCTGGTCACTCTCCTTCACGTCTGAGATCCCAGAGTTTTCACGTGAGTCCTTTGGTTTTGCCTTGGACTTCTTTTTACTTACAGAAGAGAAACCATTTCCACATCACCACTTCTTCCCTGGCGACACAGAACTAATCGTTTCAGCACAATGACGCCAATGTAATTAGCATCTGTGAGATGACCGATGTGGCTGAGGAGTTCACATGTGGCTGTTTGTTTGCGGTTCCGTGGCCCAACGACAAAGCCCATTTAAGGAGGTGACATCAACATGCTGTTTTCAATGAGTCTTCCGAATCCTCCACCGGGTGCCATGTTGACATTGGGCTGGGTTTATTCATTTCTGGTTGTTATAATGTTTTAAGTTTTAAGGAAATATTTTTTGGTTTTGGTGTTTTTTGTTTTGTTTTGTTTTGTTTTTTTGCCTCTGTTTTACAATTACCTGCGCTGCTTACATTTCCAAAAATAGAAACTCTCAGACAAGATACACTCAGGGGTGCCTGGCTCCCATTCCAGTTTCCTCCTTAGTTTGCTCTCCCCCTGGGTATCATTTTTGTTAATTTGTACTTTACTCTTCCTGTGTTATTTTGGAAAGTCGAGCGGGGTGCACCATGCACAAGCACTGGCAGGTGGGAGCTCTGCTTGCAGGCTCCCGGGCTGGATTCTGCTCGTTTCTCCACCAGCCTGGAACCAGCCCAGCGGGGCACAGCCTCGCTCCCCACTCCCATGGCGGCAGGGTGCTCCTCAGCATGGTCACCTGGTGATTCAGAGCTCTTCTCAGCAGGCGCTGTCTCCAGTTTTTGCTCACATAGCATTGCTGCAACAAAAACCTGTGCACACATGATTTGGTACCTGGGGTGACGTGTCTGGGGGAGAGATGCCCTGTTCCAAGAAAGTGCTGAGGCTCCCTCCCTCACCAGATGCCTTGGTCTATGCTCCTGAGTGCTGTCTCCAGGGAAGGCTGATTGGAGGGAAAACAGTCACAATTCAGAGAGCGCCTCACTCCCACCTGGAGGACTCTGTGTACCGGGTTCCCAGCCAGACTGCCATTGGCGTGAGCAGCATCTGGGGGGCATCCCACCAAGCCTGCTTGCGTAGATGGTGGAGGACCCCAGGGGCCAGGAGTCGGATACCTGAGGTCCAGCTCCTGGCCTACACTTCCGCTCAGGCTCACTTTTTCGTGCCTCTGGTTCTCAGTTTCCCCTGCTGAGAGAAGGAAGTGAGCTAAGTTTTTATTTATTTATTTATTTATTTATTTATTCATTTATTTATTTATTTATTTATTTATTTATTTATTTATTTAGAGATTAGGTCTTGCTATGTTGCCCGGGGTACCACAGACTCAAGTGATCCCCAGCCTCAGCCTCCCACGTAGCTAGGATTACAGGCACGCACCACCAAACCCAGCTATTTTTTGAAACTAGGTCTTGCTATGTTGCCCTGGGCAGGTCTTGAACCCAAGGACTCAAGCTATTCCTAGTCTCAGCCTCCCTTTCTAGGCTGGGATTAAAGGTGCCTGCCACCACGCCCGGCCCTGTGAGCAGAGTTTTAAATCTCTCAGTCACTGGTCAAATTCACTTGACCAGTGACTGATCTGAGCTTCCCTACAGAGGGCACAGAGCTCTGACGTCAGCTTGCAGGGTGGAGGCTTGCTGGCATGGGGCGCGGATGGCGGGTGACAAGCAAGGTGCAGGCTTTGCAACCCCCAGAGAGCAGGCACGTGTGTGGGTACCAGGAAAGGATCTTTTTCCATAAAAGTTAAAACAAGTCCCCAGCAAATATCTCTGTATCAGTGTTAAAGATTTGATTTGGCTCATTAATTAATGGAAGAGCTAATAAGATGCTACAACCAATTCAGAGGAAAATGAAAAAGCATGCAGTGCTCGGCAATTAGGATGCTGAAAGGAATTGACAAATAGATACAAAACTGGCAATAACCTCCCGGCAATCATCAGTTGTATCTCTACAGACAGTTCATTTGCATTTCTAGGGAGGAGAATAATTTGCATAACAATCCAGTTTTCTACAACTTGAAAAATAGCTTGAGGATGATGAGCCACCAGAATAACTCAGAAATGCAGCAAGATACCCACCGATCTTTTTTGTCCATTTCAAAACCTTTCCGTTTTTAGCTGGGCACGGTGGCTCATGCTTGTAAGCTTCAGCCTATGAAGCGGCCGGGGCTAGGGATAGCAGTTTGAGTCCCGCCTGGGGACCATAGCGAGACCTAGTTCCAAAAAAATAGCTGGGTGTGGTGGCGCGCGCCTGTCATCCCAGCTACCTGGGAAGCTGAAGTTGGGGATTGCTTGAGTCTGTGGTACCCCGGGCAACGAGAGCCTGCGGTTCCCCATGGAAAAATAGCGAGACCTAGTCTCAAAAACAAACAAACAAACAAACAAACAAAAAACAAAACCTTTCAGTTTTTAACAGTACACACACACACACATACACACACACACACACAGAGTGCGCTCAGTCACACCCAGTAACTTGCAGCACAAGTTACACTTACAACATACAGTCTGTGGGTCTGTGGGTCTGTGGGTCTGTCTCCTGGTCTCTCTGACTTGCTCTTTCAAAGGTGAGAGTTAGGCTTCCCCCTTGGGCTCCCCCCCTCCAGCCTTTGCCCAGTTTGTCACCCCATTACTCCCCTCCCCGCCTCTACCCCGCATCTTGATCATCTCTCAAAATTGGAGTTGAAGCCTCCTACCTCCCAACTCTGTGGCAGGGGGGTGGGGGGGAGGGTGGGGCGTGGGGAGGGTAGGGGGTGGGGTGGGTTCTATTTCATCTTCAAGATTAAACCAGAGGCGGCCTGACAATAGGAAGTGCTCTGCTCTGCCACTCTGCCCTGGTCCTCTGGGCTGGGCCAACGATTCCCATTTTCCGGGGTGCCACTGTGGGGCCCTGTGAAGACAAAGCCTGAGGAGGGGCTGTGTCTGCTGTGTTCCAGGGGCTGCCCTGAGGGCCTGGGCCTCCTGGACCCCATGCGCAGGCCCAGCTGCTGTGGGAGGAGCTGGGGCAGATCTGGGATTAAGAGGAGAGGCTGCCGGGAACCCCAGTCCCAGTAGGGGGTGCTGGGGCCCGATGTGGCAGCTGACCTGGAGTCCCAGGGGCTGAGGTAATGGATGCAGCGGGGGTGGTGGAGGAAATGGCTGCTCTGGCTGACAGCTGGCTGGACACTGATGGATGGGGGCGAGGGTGGGAATGGACAGGGAGGGGGATAAGGATGCAGGGCCTGAGGAAGACAAAAGCATTCCTGGGAGAGATGCTGCCTGGCGGTCCCTGTTGGGGCAAGGGGGGTTGCGGGGGTCCCTGTTGGGGGGAGGGGGGTTGCGGAGACCATGTGTCCTCACATCCTCCTGAGAAGGGAAACTGCATTTTGGGAGCTGCTCCCTGGCCGGACAGGAAGGACAAAGGCCCCGCTTAGAGGGACGTCAGAACGCCCTGGGCCTGAGCTGCGAAGACAGCAGACCCACTGTGCGGCCAGGCGCGTGCTGACCAAAAGCAGGCCCAGGGTGCCGGCTGCCTCGAGCCCACCCGAGCGGCCGTCTGGGGCCGGGAAGCCAGGCTCGCTCAGGAACCTGTAGCTGAGGCGACTCGACTCCTGTGCCCAAGAAACCGGCCACCCTTTCTGGGCGAGGGGCTCGCAGAGTGCAGGGCAGGAGGGCAGAGGGTCTGTGGGTCGTGCAACCCAGTTGCGCCCGGGGCAGGAGCAGAGCTCTCCTCCTCTGAGGAGTAACTCGGGCCACGTGTGGCCTCAGGCCAGGTGCTGCCTGGGGTGGGCGTGACGCTGCCTGGGCTGAAGGGTGACCGTCTCATGGGCTCGTGATGCTTCATCTCCTCCTTTCAGTTCATGAGCAGAAACAACCCCAAAGGGAGGCTGGTTGGGGGTGGATGGGGCGTTCGCTGACCAGTGATCAGAGGAACAGAATTGTGTGCTCCCCCCGCCAGCGGCCATTGTTGGCGCTTTTAGCAGGAAGGTCAGGAGAGTCCCCAGCCAAAATGCCCTGAGCCTGAGCCGAACCCGAACCCGGGTCAAGCACACCTGCCAAACGTCTTGCTTTCCTCCATGGCTGACATCTTGCTTTCCTCCATGGCCTACATGGAGACCTACATGTACATCAGAACAGCCGGTAGCAGCTCCCTTCGCAGCCTGGGAAGGATAGCCAGAGCCGCTCTACAAAACCAGTGTTTTATTAGATCACTGTCCTATGGGTGTCAGAAAATCGCGAGTCTCTCAAATCTCACACTCGTGGCCGCGGGGCAGCCCTCTCAGGGTAGAGGCTGAAGTGGATTTTGGAGCCACGTTTGGGTTCAGAGAGCGGGTACTCTTGGGCTAAATCTGGGAAAAGTTTCCCTGGAGACAGTGAACAGGGACAGACAGTGAGTGTCTCCATGAGACAGAAGCATCAGGTGAATTTCTTTTTTTCTTTTTTTTTTTGCGACTAGGTCTCGCTATGTTGCCCCAGGGACCTGCAGACTCATGTTGCCTGGGGTACCACAGACTCAAGCGATCCCCAGCCTCAGCCTTCCAGGTAGCTGGGATTACAGGCGCACGCCACCACGCCCAGCTATGTTTTTGGGACTAGGTCTCGCTATGTTGTCCCGGGAGGGTCTCCAACCCGCGGACTCTAGCAATTCCTAGCCTCGGCCTCCCTTCATAGGCTGGGATTAAAGGCGAGCGCCACCGAGCTGGCCCAGGTGAAGTTTAACGTAAAATACATGATTGGAATCCAGTCACGACTGGAGCCGGGAGCCAGGGATCCCAGAGCAAACCAGGAGCGCCCAGGTGGTGACCTCAAACGAGTCGGGTCCTGGTGACATTCACCGACGAGGCCCTTCCTACCTTGGCCTGCAGGGGGAGGCAGAGAGCAGAGGACGCACCAGCGGCCCGGAAACATCCGACCTGCAGGGGGCGCTGCTGTCCAGGGTGGGAGGCAGAACTAGTCAGCCACCTTGAGTGATTTAATTAATAAATTAAATTCTTAAATAAAATTCTTATTTTGGAATTTTATACTTTATTGTGTTACTTTATTTTCATGTTGTACAGAGGAGGTCACCAGGACAAGGGAGCAGGATGGGGATCAGCCTCTCAGATGGCCTCAGACCGACTCTGAGGATGGTCTCTGGGGAGATGGTTACTTCAGTCAGGAACTGAGCCACACATTGTGCGACACAACGAAACACAGCTAGAGAGAACCTCGAGGTCAAGAGTGGGGTCCGGGGTCCAGGTGTCCCCGATCTCCACTCACGATAAGGGCCTGCTTTGCTGGATACCGAGCTCAGCCCAGCCAAGCCAAGCCAAGACTCCCCAAAGGGAACGCCCCGCTCACCCCGAGTCCCTGGGGGAGACCTCACTGCGGGAGGGGATGGAGGTTGAGGCTGGTGGCCCCCTTTGAGTCCGCATAGGAACAGAACACCATGGCTACAGCTCCTACCTCCTCGTCCAGAGTTTCTGAAAAACAGCTGTGTCCATTTCAGGGCAAAGTGACTCAAACCCTATCTGTCTGATTCAAGCCCATCCGTTTGTCTCGCACCAGGTACCTCTAGCTGTGAAACTTGTATCTTGCCCAGCTAGCAGGAGGCTGGGAGCCCATACTTTGATAAACAAAACTGGTCAAATCTATTGTCCCAATCTGTAAATTCCTGCCCCCTTTGCTAAACAAAAGTGGTCAAAGTCCACTCAGGATCCCCTGTGAGCCCACCCCTCCCCCTCCAACTAAGCTGGTATTTCTATCTGCCGCAGCCTGAGGCTGGAGGTGAGATTCTCCTCCGAGTCTGTCCGCACTACCTCTCCATGGGTACTGTCACCTACAACAATGCAACATTCCTTCTTCTTTTTTTTTGAGACTAGAGCTTGTTATGTTGCCCATGGAACCACAACTCACGTTGCCCGGGGTACCAAGGACTCAAGTGATCCCCAGCCTCAGCTTCCCAGGTAGCTGGGATTACAGGCGTGCGCCACCACATTCAGCTATTTTTTTGGGACTAGGTCTCACTACGTTGCCCCAGGCGGGACTCAAACCGTGATCCCTGGCCCCGCGGTGGCTTCCTAGGCTGCCGCTTACAGGCACGTGCCACCGTGCCCGGCCAAGCCCAGCTATTTTTTGAGACTAGGTCTCCCTACGTTGGCCCAGGCAGGTCTTGAACCCACGGACTCGAGTGATTCCTAGTCTTGGCCCCCCTTCTTAGGCTGGGATTAAAGGTGCCTGCAATGGCACGAGCAAAGCATCATTTCTAACTCATCTATACCGACTCCCCACGAGTCTTTAGAAACCAAGAACCTCTGGGCTTCTCAGCACTCCTGAGCCCTAACACCTTCAGGCTGGGAGTCCTACAACCCAGTCCTGACCTCTGATTTCTAATGTTTCTGGAGGAGGTGGGGAGCCCCAGAGTACTGCAGCCGTGGGGTTCTTCCCCTCGGAGGGCTGAGGTGCAGCGTGGGCAGGTGGGTGGGTGGGGAGCCGTGATCCAAGCCTGCAGACGCGCTGACGCGGTGTGACCTGGGACTCTGTACACAACCTCTCTGAACCTCAGTTGTCCTGGGGGGGGAGCCCCATTTTGCCAGAAAACAGACTTTATTTTTTGAGACTAGGTCTTGCTGTTTTTGCTGTGGAACCGCAGGCTCACGTTGCCCATGATACCACGGACTCAAGCAATCCCCAGCCTCAGTTTCCCAGGTAGCTGGGATTACAGACGCATGACACTATGCCCAGCAGTTTTTTGGGGACTCAGTCTTGCTATGTTGCCCCTGGGCAGGTCTTGAACTGTGATTCCCCAGTCCCAGCCGCAACTCCATAGGCTGTCGCTTACAGGCACATGCCACCATACTTGGCTGAAAACAGATTCCTATGCAAAGTGGAAATGCTCCCCATGGGCCTGCTGCTGAGAGGGGCTCTCTTCCCTCTGGTGGACCCCTGACCACTTCACCTGCCCACCGCGTCCCAAACTGCCTAGTTCCATTTCCGGAGATGCTTAAGCCAGGGCCATCCACTCCTGAAGCTAGGGAGCTGGGCTGAGGGGAGGGGAGCTCATGGCTGAAGCGTTTCTATTTGAGATAGTGACAATCAGCCAGCTTGTGCTTGTCTGCCACTACACAGCGCCCCCCACTGAAACGTATACCTTAGGGGTGACCTGTGTGGTTGTGCCTGACACCTTGATAAAGCTGCTAAAAGGGAAAAAAAAAAGAAGATTCCCAGGCGCTCCTCCCAGCCAGGTTTCTTTAAAGGTCTCCCTGTAAAAGCGCTGCTCGGCCTCCAGGGGGCGGTGTTTGTCCGGTGCTTGGCCGCGGCACCGGACTCAGGTTCCCGGCTGGGGAGTGGCGAGTGACCGCTGGGGCCGCCTCGCTCATTTCCAGCGTGGCCTGTGCACGCACATCCTCTCAGCAACCTGGGTTGTCTGGGTGCCCGGGCTGGGTCCTCCCGACTGTTGCTGTCCATGCTAAGCATCGGTCCCTCCTTTTCCCTCTGTGGACTCCCTAAGAGGGGCTCCTGGACCAAGTGTCAGCAGGGCCATTGCGGACATTATGCCAGTGGACAGAGGGCTGGAGGAGCTCAGGGGCCCGGGCGCCAGGAGAACCAGAGGCCAGGGAGGCAGGCCTGGGGCAGGAGGGACCCAAGGAGAGGGACTCTGGCCCCTGCAGAGGACACGGAGAGGGGCAGGGAAGCCTCTGGCACTCCCTTCCTCCGTGGGGTCGGGGTCAGGCGGTGGCTCAGTCTCTGGAAGCAGCTGGGCGGGCAGAGATGACCGGGGCCCCAGGTTGACCAGATGGCTGCATGCTCGCCTGGTACCCAGGATGGGGGCAACTCACCTGCCTCCTTGTCCTGGCTCCTCCATGGAGAAAGTGTCTGCCCCATCTTTAACTTCTCTCAGGTGTCACTGGCAAATGTCCCTTGTTCCCTGTTTTTGCTCCCTATGTGTGAGGACTCGAGTCATTTGGGGGGGTCTTGTCTGAGAGCGAGGCCCTGCAGCAAAAGAGAGGGGGCAGGAGGGCCCTCTAGATCGGTGGCCTGGAGGTCAAAGTCGCCCACCTGTGCCCAGCTCTGCAGAAGCCAACAGTCTCTCAACCAGTTCGAGGTGCTGGGAGGGTGCGGGAAATGCCTGAGCGCTGGGGAACCCCACGTCCGAACCCCACGTCCGCCAGCCCCGAGTGTGAACTGGGGGCTAACCCTCAGTTTCCTCGTCTATAGACCAGGCCGAGCCGCAGCACATAGCTCCTGCACTGGGAAAGCTTAAAAGCTGTGAGGTGTTCTACGCTCTTGGCCGTGGCGGGCTGGTTTGGGGCGGTGGGGCTGTGTGACCCTGAAAAAGTGCTTAACCTCAACAGCCCTGCTTCTCCCACTGGGAAATGGGGATGAGGTGCTGCCTGGGTCGCGGGGAGCAGGTGAGGGTTAAGTGGGACACCGTGGGTGGTGGCATCGGTCAGCTTCTGGCCTGGTACTTGGGACATTGGTTGTCTCCTTTCGGGGTGTCTTCTGCCTTCCTCCTGCCAGTGTCTCACGACAAGCGGACTAAGACAGCTGGCGGAGGGCGAACCGGTTGGGGCAGAGTTGGGAATGGAATCCCAGAGTTGAGAACAGAATGGACCTGTTGCCATGGGGGCAACCGTGTCTGCGACCCGGCCGTGGGGCATCCTGGTTACCTGCAAGAGGGGCCATCATGACACCCCATCCCAGCTTTGGGGAGAAGTGGGCCCCTCTTCTGGTGTCAGCCTTCATGTCACACGTCTGTATCGCGTGTTTCCTTTCAGCGCCTTGAGTCGAGAGTCCGGTTTTGATAAGGGTTTGAGGGTAAAGACAATCTCAAGATGGATCTTGGTCTTTGCCTGGTTATGAATGTCCTCTTATTTATCCTTCTCTCTCTTTCAAGAATCTCTCCTTCGACACTGTCTAGCGAAAGTGTCCAGACGGTCAGGAAACAGGGAAGAGTGGCGTGCTGAACAGCAGCCTCGCCCCCATCACCCGGATGACACTGCTCTGTTCTATTTGCTTTATCACCTACCTCTCCACCACCCACCTCTGGCCCCCACCCAGAGAGGCAGGGCCCCGGGAGCTGTGCCCACAGTCTGGCTGCCAGCGCTGGTCAAAAGGCAAAGCTGCCACTTTGTTTTCCTGGCGGGCTTCGCCACTGAGACCCACAGGGTGGGGTTTCTCCAGCCTGGGGAGGAGGTGGCCTGGGCAGCGCAGAGCAATGCCCGCTGCAGCTGGGGCCCTTCTCTCCTTTCACAGGCAGCAGACAGGTTCTGGAAGGAGGTCGCCCTGAGCCTGGCTCTTCCCACCTTCTTTCTGCCTCTCTGAGATGTGTCCTCTGTCCCCAGGAGCAGCCCTTCCTCCGGGCTGACCCAGCCCTGGTGCAGCCGTCAGCCTCTGGCAGACAGCAAAGTCTGGATCCTGGATGAGAAATGCCCTTTGTGGTCCCGCAGCCGAATGGTCTCCACCCAGAGGGCCTGGGTGGGTGCTCAGAGCCATTCAGAGGAGGGGCGGGGAGACAGGAGGGAGCTGCCCCAGGTTTCCCGGAGAGAAAGGGAGAGAGGCTGTCTCCGCTGGGGCTTCAGGCCCCAGCATGGGAGAGGGCGGTGCCACCTGAGTTTTCCAGCCCAATTCCGGACCCAGCAGTGGGGACTGGTGGGTGCTTTGCGGCATGGGTGCCCAGGCAGACCCCACGCTGTGTGTGCCCGGGCATGGTAAGCTGAGGGCTGACGCAGGTGCTTCTCGACGGACAGGGGAGTTGTCTAGGCCCCAAGGTCACAGCTGGCAGGGCAGGGTGCGGGGACGGGGAAGCATTGAGGAGGCTCAGCAGACATCCCCCCTAGCTGTGTCTGCACGCGTGTGGGGGCTGTGTGCCATGTGCACGCACGTTTCTGCACGCCTGTGAGCGCGTCTGCCTGCGGTGCTGTTTTGTGCGTCTTGCAGGCGTGAGACTGTGTGCGCATGCGTGCACATGCGCAGTCCTGTGTCTGCGCGCATGTGGGCTTCCCGCTGGGGTTGCGTCTCCGGGTTTGGGGCGGTAGCGCCATTCATCCCTGTGCCTGATGCTAAAGCCCATCACAGGTGCTTGTGCGGCCCCTCCCGCTGCCGGGCTTCTGCGTGCTCCGGTGTCCCGTGTTAATCCTCTCAAGAGCCCTCTGCGGTGGGTACTGTGACCACCGAGACCCAGAGGTTGGTGGCTTGCTGTGGTGGCGGAGGTGAGAGTTGAACCAGGGCTGGGTCGCTCTAAGTCTGCCCCTGCTTGCACCCTCGGTCCTAGGGCCAGAGGGTAGGCATCTCTCTGGACCCCTACACCGTGCCCCATGTGATGGGCGTGGGGGTGTGTGTCATCAGGCGTGTTTCTGGTTCCTGAGTGCACATGTGTGGGGGGACAGATACGTGGGTGTGGGGGTCATGACGGACAAGGCCTGCGTGGGGGGGAGACAGCAGGCCCCCCCTTTCCCTCCCTCCTCATCAGCTCCCCGCCCCTCCCCCCAGCCAGCCTTTGTTTGCTTCACTGGGGCTGGAGGGGTGGGCTGCTATGGGAATTCCTGTGGAATCCAAGGCATCTGGCCTTTCGGGGTGGGGCGGACACATGGAAAACGCCAGTGGAGGTGGCACGAGGGCAACGCAGGGTCACACGCATGGGGACTGGACTCTGCCCAAGGAAGGAGGGGGCTGGTGGCACTTGCAGAACCAAGAGCAGGGCCTGGGCGGTGGCGGCTTTGGGTTGGGTTCTGGCAGCGGCTCTGGCTGGCTTGGCAGCACTAGCCCACGCCCGCCGGGCCTTACAGCCAGGATGCCAGGCAGAGATCCCGGGGTGGGGAGCAGAGAGCGGTGAGGGCCAGCGTGGAGGGGCAGCTGTTGGTCCTGAGCTGGGACTCTGGAGCCTGGTGGCCTCCCAGGACTGCTTCCTCGTCTGTAGGACGGGTTTCCAGCAGGGACAGAAGCCCTGAGGCCCTCTCTGTGTCTGCTCCTCTCTGGCTGGCCTCATCTTCACCTCTCCCAGGCCTGGTCCTCCCCTCCCAACCCCAGATCTTTCTCCCTCGAGGAGGGAGCTGCTGGTGGCTTCATCCTGTAGTCACTGATCATGCCCTCCCCCAAGATGCCCTAACCCCTGACCCTGTCATCGATGTTGACTTTATTTGGCAATGGGGTCTCCACAGAGCTGGTCAAGGTGAGGATGTCCAGGGGAGATCATGTGGATTTAAGGTGAGCCCTTGGCCCAGAGTCTTCCATTCGAGAAAGGAGGGGAGACTCATGACTCTGAGATGCAGAGGCAGGAAGAGAGGCTCTGTGAAGACGAGGGCGATGCTGCCACTAGCCAAGGAGTGCTGGGGAGCTCCTGGGAGCACCTCGGAGCCTGAGGAGGCAGGAGGGACCCAGCCAAGGCCTCTAGAGAACCAGCGGGCCTGCCAGCACCATGCTGCAGACTACTCCCTCCCTGCCACCAGCGGGTCACTTCTGTGATCGAAGCCTGCAGCTGGTGGTCATGTATGGCCTCCCAACCCTGAGTCCTGAGCTCCGCCTGCTATAGACCAGTTACTTGCTTCCTCCAGTCTGGTTCAGATCCCAAATCCCATCACTGGTGCTGGGCGGGGATGGTAACCAGGATAAGCCTCCGTTTCCGCAAAGGTAAACTAAGAAAAGGCTCAGACAGCGCTAGCTGAGTTGGGGCCCTGAGGGTGGTGGCAACTGGGATCTGCTTGGTTCTGTCCACTCCGGGCAGCAGCTTTGTCCTGTGTCCAGGGCAATGGTGGATTTTAATCTCTTGGGGGGGGCATCATAGGTAATTTATATGCACATGAATGTGCCTGGAAATGTTTGGCCATCATAGACCATGGTCCAGATCAACTTGGAGCAGTGTCCCTGGCTTAGCGTGGTGCCCAGCACAATGTGGGTGGGTGTCATCGGTGGTGGCACCCGAAGAGCCACGGATGGGGTCAGAGAGGGGCCCCATCCCACTCACCGGATTTCATTCGTTCATGCCGCACTCACTTCCTGAGCAGGAATAGAGTCTGGCATATACCAACTCCATCAAGACTGAGGGCTGCCAGGCGCGGTGGCGCGCACCTATAATCCAAGCGCTGGGAGGCAAGAGGACAGGGATCACTTGAGTTTGCAAGTTCAAGACTACCCCGGGCAACATAGAGAGATCTGTTTCTCAAAAAGGCAGCCAGGTGTGGTGGCAGGGACCTGTAATCCCAGCTACCTGGGAGGCTGAGACTAGGGATCACTTGAATTCACAGGTTTGGGACTACCCGGGGTGAGACCTAGTCTCAAAAAAAAAAAAAGAACCACACACACACACACAACAACTGAGAGCTGAGAGCTGCCCTCTGGGGTATGCTGTCTTGGGGAACAGAGTGAATAATGAGAGAGGGTACAGGCTGGGGAGGTGAGAGGGGACCAGGAAGTGAGGGTCTGCCCGGAGGGATCAGTGGGAGGTTTCCTGGGATCAGGAAGGCCAGAGGAAAGGGATTTCTTGCAGAGCAGCCGTGCAGAGGCCCAGGGTCATGTGCAAAGGCCACAGGAGGTAGGTCATGGTGAGCAATGAGATCCAAGAGTCCTCCAGAGCGTGCCTGGGAGGAACAGTGACTTGGCCAGGGCTGTAGCGGTCATTAGACACCATGTCCAATTGCCCCAGCGTGGAATCTGCCCACGTACCCTCAGCCTGTAGAAAGCGTCCCTCCCCCTGACTGGGTTTTGCAGTGTTCCTCTTCCAGCCCCTGCTGGCCCCGATCACCCTGCTCCCTGCCTCCAACCCCCTGAGCTAGCCCAGCACTTGCTAAGAAAGCAGAAGACCAACTTCTTGTTTTTCCTGTAAGTTAAAACACCAAGTTTCAAAATTTCCTCTTTATTCCCCCTCCCCCACCATCCCATCCACCCTTTCGCCTCTGTTGCCCTCCTCTCTGCTTCCCCCTCCCCCTGCCAGCTCACCAGCCTCACTTTGATTATTAGTGACAACTAGCTTTTAATAAGTGTGTTAGCTCTGGTGACTCATCTGCTGCGTAAACATTCAATAATCACCTTTGTCATTCTGACTCACTTTACTGCACACCATTCCCTCGACTCCTTCCGCTTTGTTGGAAGTGAGACCTGTCATCTTTCCTTAGGGCTGAATACTATTCCCCGTGTAGAGATCACATCTTAGTTGAGACCAGCTTCTTCATCAAGGAGAGATTTCCAGAAGCCTCCTTGTGTGGGCAAGTGTTTGCTGGAGGTTGATTTGGTGGAACATTCTGCAATATATTATGTTGGCACTCTAGAAGATGCAGCTCCCATCTTCTAGAGAAGGACGAGATGGCACAGACAGTCTTCTCACAAGAACATGGCTATCTGAGGTGGCTGCAAGTGTGCCATGTTCTCTGGGGTCATACCAACCTCAGAGCTGGCAGGGCCCGGTTGGACCTGAGTTGTGCCTGTTAGACAGGATACGCTGCTTGAAAAATGAACCTGGTTTTCTTTTGGCTATTGATTCATCGCAAAAGGATGAGAAGTGTTTTTCCTTCCCTCCATCGCCTTCAAAGAACAGCTGTGCCTTTGTGTTCGCATGGTCTGTCTTTGCGTTGGGCTGGTGGAACATCAACAACCTTGGCTTTTTACAAGCTTAGTACATTAGTAAGGACTTGTAGAGCTTCAAACGACAGAATCCCACAAAATTAGCTTATGACGAAGCGGAACATTTTGTTTCCTGTCGCTGGAAATCAGGAGTGATATCACGTCAGGCATGGCTTGATCCAGGGCCTCAGACAGTGCTGTCAGGGATCTGTCTCCATCTCCTGGTCCTGCTCTCCTCTGTTTTGGCTTCACTCTCAGGGGAGTTCTCTTCACCTGCTGGCAAAGATGTTGCTTCACAACCCTAGGTTTCTTCCCAGCCTCAGAGAATTCCTTGTTTAGTAGCTCCAGCAAGAGTCTAGGGGCTGAGTCCCTTTGACTCAGCTCGAGTCATAGCTCATTCCTCAAGCAGACACTATGGCCATCTTGGTCATGGACCCTGGGTCACCAGAACCTTACTCATGAGAGCCTGGCGTAGGGAGGGGTTTGGGAGGAAGGGACACTTCGGTAGCAAAGGTAAGAGATAGTGCTGACGTCTGGAGTCTCAGGGCGATGGAATGGCTCTGTCATCACCTGGCTGTGTGACCCTACAAGCCACTCAGCTGCCCTTTATCTTTGTGTCATCATCTGAACAGTGGGGCAATGACATGTCCCGCTTCAGAGGACTCTGTGAGCATTAAGGGGAGCCCCGAGGAGCTGCCTGTGTCTTGGGGATGGAGTTAGCACCAGCTCCACTGAGTCCAGGCTCCAGCTCTTTCCCTCCTCACCTCTGGTGCCCACTGGAGCTTGTTGACTGTTGGTCAAGTGAACGCATAAGGGAGTCAGCAGATGGGACGGAGGCGGGGTGGGGGGCAGTTGTGCATGGGGACCTGGGGGTTCTCCCAAACCCAGCTGTCCTAAGCCCATTTATCCAACGGAATAAGAAGCAGTTAGCTGGCCGGAGCTGGGAGCCGGGACTCGTTTCAGGAAAGCAGGCAGGGAACCTGGACGCTCCGTGGGCCTTGGCCGCCTCGGAGACCGATGGGCCCCAACTGATCGGCAAGAGACACGCTGCTGAGACTCTCGGGGACTGAACCCCCACTTCTTGCCCACTGTACCCAAATAATCGCCTGCTTCTGGCCCCCTCAGCAGCCACCCACTTGGAATGCTCTCTGCCTAGACAGCTCCCCTGGCCTGCTTGTCATCAGGCTTCTTGGTTTTCCACTCAACTACCTAATTTTTCTGCCTAACTTGGAACTTCTGTCACTCAGACAAGAACTGAGACCCCTTGGGTGAGCAGACTCCCAGGCTCAGTTCGCCCAGAGCCCCCAAGGCGCCCTGCGTTCTGTGCTGAAGGAACCGAAGACCATCTTGCACTTGGTTCCCCCTGAAGCCGATTCTGAGCGGGGAGTTGGATGTGAGGCATCCGCCGAGGGGATTCCCAAGGCGTGCTGTGCTGGCTTTGGGCCACGCTGGTCTCTGGGCAGACTCACTGCTTGACTGCTACCCTCCAGAAGACACTCAGGATGCTCTCTCGGCAAACTCCAACCCAGAACCACACAGAGAGGGAGTTCTTAAGCTGAGTTCCCAGCTTAAGTGAGTTGACACAGCCCAGTTGACCCAGCAGTCTGTCCCGTCAGGGCTCTCTGGCACCTCTATTGCCCATCATGTGACCTATCTGCAGCACTCCAAGAAGGTGAAAGAGGAAACCATGTCTCCTAAAGCCTCGCCTCCACATTTGCCGTGTCACTCTGGCTGTATTTTATTGTTCAAGGCTAGTTCAGACTTGAGGGGTGAGGAAATAGATTCCACTTCTTGATAACAGCTGCAAAACCCCGTGATCATGGTTTCTGATCATAAGACAGCTTACTGTCATGGTTGGAGATTTATCATAAGTGTATTACTATTCCGTGACAGTGAGTATAAATGGGAGTCTCTAGAGATGTGCAGTGCACAACCTGTGCATCTGTCCCAATAGCCCTTGGATGCCTTGACTGTTCTTCCCACATGCCCTGCTGTGGTAAGCATTTGTTATTTTATTTTTTGTTTTTGTTTTTGGTGTTTTGTTTGTTTGTTTGTTTTTTTTCAGACACAGGTCTTGCTATGTTGCCTGAGGTCCCGAACCCATGGACTCAAGTGATCCTTAGCCTCAGCCTCCCAGGTAGCAGGGATTACAAGTACACATCACCACACCTGGCTATTTTTTTGAGACTAGATCTCGTTATGTTGCCCAGGGTAGTTTTGAACCCAGGGACTCAAGTGATTCCTAGCTTCAGCCTCTGAGTGGCTGGGATTATAGGCGCATACCACTGTGCCCGGCTGCATCTGTTATTTTTGAATGCCCAGTGTCTAGCATCTCTTACAGTATCAGTAACTACCCATCCCTACCTGTATTTTAAGTGGGACAGGGTCAAATTCCAGATCAGGAATTCTGTCACCCTAGCAATAGTGATTACTTAAAGGATGGTTCAAGACCACTATTCAAATTGGAATAACAAGGTTCAGGCCTGGGACCTTTGCTGAAACCAGAGGTGTTCTCTTTCCACTGGAGTTGCTTGGAAACCTGGAACCTGGAACTTCTGGAAAACACCTTTGCAATCATAAGAGAAGGGTCTGCCTGAGACAGTCACAGAAGAGCTTAAAACCAAGCGCTGGAGAGGGAGGTTCCTGATGAGAGCATTGAACTCCTGAATCCAGCCATACCTGACATCCTTACCATGAACTTCCCAATTATGTGGCCACCAAATTCCCTGGGTTGTGGATTTTTGTCCCTTGCAGCCAAAAGATATCTTAACGGTACAGATGTCCGACTGTTAGGGTCACAGTGACAAACGAACCAACACTATGAAATATGGTTCCTTGGGCCCCATTAAAAGTTAGTTCTCGGGAATTTCTTCCCCTCCACTCCCAGTGAATACAGTTCCAACATAAAATCTACTTAACATATCAACGATTTAGAGTGGGCATGGGGTTGGGCTGGTTGTAGAACAATAAACAGGCAGAACTGAAATTTTGCGTCACCCGCCTTTACTCCTGACATTCTATTCATATTCAAATTCTGAAAAGGCAGCAGAAAAGCGATTCCTTAAAATAGCCCTGTGAAACGGTGTCAGAGCAATCTCAAGAGACACCCTTTTTGTTTCCTCTGTACAGGAGAGAAGGGAGCCGTGTGGGCCGATGGAAATCTGGAAAGACGGCCTCTCCCATCTGCACAGAATGAAGTAGCAGCTTCCAAGTGTAGGGCCTCCAAGGGACTCTCAGGAGGACGTTCTCCCCAGTGCTCCGACCCCTGGAGTTTGTGTTTCCTGGGCCTGAGCTGCAGTGCGGTGGAGAGGAGGGACCTGGATAGAAGGGTCCTGGGAGAGAAGGGTTCCGGTTGGCTCAGACCCCACATCGGCGGGTCTGAGTGTCTGGAAAAACGTTCAGGCTGATTGTTTATTCTGGATCTACAGTCACCCCAAGGGTGGCACGCTATGCCTTCCAGATGCTTCCAGCTGGGGCCCTATAAACAGGCGGTGACCCTGGCCCAGCTTGGGACCTCCTTCGTCTGTCCCCACCCCGGCCACCAGGGCGGGTTGCCGAGTCCCTGTGGACAGCCCTCTGTGCCAACAGCTTTCGAGTGGCAGGTGGAGGGCAAGCATGGGCCCGTAGACACCTTTTGTTTGGTTCTTTTTAAAATTTGTTTTGTATTGTTTAGCTTGAGCTGGCACTGAACACTTGGACGGTCTCACAGGAAATTGGATTCTGGTTTCTCTTGAAAAAGGAGGAAGGTCTTGCAGTAACAGCCCTGCCTTCTCACCCGGGGGAAACTGGCTGCAGCTAAATAGCAGTTGGTCTCTTATCTTGGTTTCGGTTGCCCCAGCAGCAGACTCGGAGGCCAGGGCTGGATGCAAGTGGTGCATTAAGGAGGGGATCCTAGGAGGGCATGGGGTCCCATCCCCAGTGATGGGAGACAGGGCAAAGAGGCGGAACGGGAGGAGCCCACATAGGGGACTGTTGGGCACTGGGTTGTCTTTGCTGCTGTGGGCACCTGGAGCTCATCCCTCTGGGGACCTTTGAGGCACTGCGTGGGATGTGTCCCAAGATCATGCTGCCCCAGGCATGGGGAAACGAGGCCTTTCCCTGCTTCTCCTGCCTGTTGTGGGGAGAGAACTGTATCTTGTACTGACTCCCTGGCACTACTGATTTGCCCGAGAGTAAAACTTCAGGTGGTCAGTCAGATGGAGAATCAAGTGCCAGAACATCAGCCACTGAGGGGAATGTGGGCAGGATCATGTGAGTGCCCTCACGAGTGCCTTTAGTACTGCCTTGCTATCCATTTTGCCACAGTCCCCACCACTCCCTATTGTCTGTGTCCCCAACAGGAGGTTGCAGATTCATTTCTTCTATCTCACTCTTGTATGGCGATTTTCTTACAGAAATGCCTCCTTAGCCCCTATCACCTTCAAAAGTGGGAAAGTGAAATGTAGCTAACCTTGTAGTTATAATTATACCCCTTTCTCCTGGTTCTGTTGTCGAACTGGTCCCTGAAGGGGATGAGTTGGCGGCTTGCCACCAATCTGCACAATGCAGTACCCGTTCCTTCACATGACATTTAGGGTTTTTTGGGTGTGGACTTCCAGCTGATAAAAGCACATGGCGCTCCTTCCTGTGAGCCCACCCAGCCCGATGCTGGGTTCACCACCCGCCTATTCTCATCCTGCCTCAGCTCTGTGCAGCCCCCAGCAACAGTCCACTGACCAGGAATCTAGGGTGTCACCTGGGGTCTGTTCCCTAGGCTCTGCCCCATAAGACTGCCCCCAATTCACATGTGAGTCACCAATGAGGTCCCTAGGGTACCCACACTTCTGGCTAGTCACCCACAAGTTCAGGGTTCCCCACTCCCCACTCATATTTCGTAAAGTTGCACGCTGGCAAATGCGATTTTTACTGTCTCTATTAATACCACCTTTAGTCTAGAAGATCCGGGTGGGTCCTTTACCCTCGAGGGAAGGAATTCCCCAGGGAGTGTTCTCACTGGAGACTTTCCGAGCGGCTCACCCATGAGGGCGCCGTCGCCAGCACTGGCCTGGTCCTCCAGGGAGCTCCGAGGAGCCTGTGAGGCCAGCTGGGGAGAGGCCAGCCGGGCCTGGCTCTGCTGTGCCCGACACAGCAGGCCAGAGGGTTCCGTTCCTGTGGCATCTGGGCCCTCAGCCTTCTCCCTCCAGGCATCCGAGAGACGAGAGACGGTCGCCAGGTGGGAGCAGGGGCCTCTGGTCTGGGAGGGCGCCTCCAGGCCAGCGCGCGGGTCAAGCTTTGTCGACGAGGCTCACCTGTCCGAGATTTAGTCCATCTGCCCCAGCGGGCTGCGGTGACTCCTCCTCCCGCTCAGTCTTCTCACCTGGGCCATCTCACAGGTGAGGGCTGCAAACACCGAGGACACGGGGGCTGGGAGACCCCCTGGTGCTGGGGCGTCGTCCCCGAGGAATCGGGGTGCCTTCCTCTCCTGGAATATGGATGTGCTCACCAGTCTGGAAACCCCTCAGACCCCAACACTCAGGTCTAGTGAGGTTTCATTGCAGAGACATGGCTGATTGCATCACGTGGGGACCCCACCACTGGCGCTTCCCTCCCCTCCCCCCCAGTGGTCAAGGGGTGGGGCTCAAGGTCGCGGCCTTTAATACTCGAGTTTGGGTTTTCTGGTGGCCATCCTGAAGCTGTCTGGCCCCTCCCCCACTGGTCATTATCACAGGAAGGACTTAGCAGGAAACCCGAAGGGTCTTAGGTGTTCTGTCCCGGACCAAGACCACATGGATCTTTTATTAACTCGTATGCGCACGCGCGCGCCGTAAACACACACACACACACACACACACACATGCGCGCACACGCGGGGAGAGCAAGCTGGGCTTTCCCTCCGAGTTGCCTTCTAGGCCCATTGGGGCTCCAGGAATCTTCCTCTCCCTCCCCACCATCCCAGGCCCAGGGGTTCCCCTGCCTTGTTCTCCCCCATACACCTGGTGGTGTCTGGGAATAAATGAGATGTGCAGCCTGTAGTCCAAGCCCTGGGAGGCAAGAGGCCTGGGATTGCTTGAGCTCGTGGGTTCAAGACTATCCCAGGCAACATAGCAAGACCTGGCCTCAAAAAAGCAGCCAGGCGCCTGTAATCCCAGCTACCTGGGAGGCTGAGGCTGGCGATCGCTTGAGACCGAGGGATTGGGACTACCCCAGGCAACAGACCAAGACCTATTCTCAAAAAAAAAAAAAAAAAAAAAAAAAAAAAGATGTGCAAAGGAGTGACGGCAAACCCCCAGGGTGGCAGGCAGCCAGCTAGGGACCCCACGGAGCGGTGGCCTTCACCCACAGCCTCGTCCCTTTTCAGAGATAAGGAAACAGGTTGGGTGAGTGGGTGGCATAGCTTAGAGTCTCTGGCAGCAAGTGGCAGTGCCAGGCCAGCTGTAGCTGCCCATGTTCAGAATGAGAGTGCCAATGTTCAGCCTTCCTTCTAGCCTCTCCCAGCACCCCAACCCCCTTCCCCCCACCCCTGCCCCCACCCATCCCCTGGGTACCCCAGACTGATCTGCTCCTTCCTCCTATCCAGCACCCTCCACACCCCATC
>PVHY01022781.1:0-21888 GCA_004024945.1 Uropsilus gracilis | reverse complement strand
CTGTTTTGGGGCATTTAGGTTGTTTCCATGACCTTGCAATTATAAATTGTGCTGCAGTAAACATACGGGTACAGGTGTCCTTTTGTACCCACATTGAGGTCTCTTTTGGGTAGATTCCCAGAAGAGCAATTGCTGGGTCAAATGGTAGTTCCATTTTCATTAGCTTGAGGGTCCTCCACACCCCTTTCCATAGTGGTTAGGACCAAACTATCTTAAAAGACTATCTAAAAACCCTATATTTACTAGGGGGACAGGCATGGTAGCACGTGACTTTAACCCCAGCCTAAGAAGGGAGGCTGAGACTAGGCGTCACTTGAGACTAGGTTCGAGACCCACCCAGGGCAACATTGACCTAGTCTCAAAAAAAAAAAAGATGAGTCACTGAGGGTACAACAAGGGACCCCTTAGGTTATATTACCACGTGGTTCAGTCTCTGAGTCCAAAAAGTTACACGTGGCTCTTTCAGTCACATGTGTCCAGAAAATGGCATTCATCCCACCTTCAAACCAAGAGCGGGAGATTCAAGTCAAACAAAGAAATAAAGATGGTGTTGCCAGGTACAGGGGCGCATGCCTTTAATCGCAGCCTATGGAGCAAGGCCAGGACTAGGAATTGCTGGGGTCTGCAGGTTTAAGACCCGCCCAGGGCAATGTAGCAAGACCTAGTCCCAAAAAATAGCTGGGTGTGGTGGTGCATGCTTGTAATCCCAGCTACCTGGGAAGCTGAGGCTGGGGATTGCTTGAGTCCGTGGTACCCTTGGCAATGTGAACCTGTGGTTCCCCAGGCAAAATAGCAAGACATAGTCTCAAAAAAAAAAATGGTATTGTCGATCTGCCTTCAAAAGGCACAGCTCCAGTATTCTTCCTGCTTCAACCCTAAAGTGGCCTGAACTAGCAAAACTCACTCAAAACAGCAAAGGTAATCACTTTAGATGTCTCTAGCTCAAAACGGCAGCACTCCAAGTTCTCTTCAGGTTTCGACAAATCGCAAGCTTCTCAGTTTCTAATTTAAAGCAAGTTTCCAAGTACTGAGTTTCCAACTCAGCTTACACAGGTCAGATCACAAGTTTCTCCAGCATGTTTTCCCTAGGCTTCTCACTGGCCCAGGCTGGGGATGGAAGCTCATAGCGTGGCTTCCTTCCCTGCCCCACTGTCCCATATGGCAGCCACAGCTGTGGGGGCTCCAACCTCCTTACTGCTCTGCTGCTTTCTCCTTTCTCCTGACTCCAAGACGGCATTCCTTCCTAAAATTCCCTCTGTCCTTCTTGCAAGAAACCATGACTTCCAGCTGGGCACGGTGGCTCATGCCTGTAAGCTTCAGCCTATGAAGCGGCCGGGGCTAGGAATCGCAGTTTGAGTCCCACCTGGGGCCCATAGCAAGACCTAGCTCCAAAAAAAATAGCTGGGCGTGGTGGCGCGCGCCTGTAATCCCAGCTACCTGGGAAGCTGAGGCTGGGGATTACTTGAGTCTGTGGTACCCCGGGCAACAAGAGCCTGTGGTTCCACGGGGAGAAATAGCGAGACCTAGTCTCCAAAAACCAAACCAAACCATGACTTCCCTTTTCTGAGTCTCTGCCCACCAGGGCATAATGGCGCAACCCTGGGTCACAAAGGTGGGACCACTGGTCCCCCAATTTCACCACATCACCCCCATCAATATCATTGTTAAACTAAAATTAAACTTCTCTTCCTTGCCCAGTCATAAAGGGAGTGAATGGAATCAGTCCTGGAAACTTGGGCCACTGAACTGATTATCCAGTTAAGATGAGCCACTGTACAAATTTGAATTATCAGTCAGGACCCACCCAAGAACCAATCCATGATACCTGGGATGTAAATAGTCTCAGGAACCTCATTCTCTGCAGCAGACTTCTCCTGTCTTGCCAGCGGCTTCCCTTAGCTGTGTATTTCAGTAAATCCCCCTGTTGTGTTCTCTACCCTGTCTCTGGTGAATTCTTTCACCCCTGCCTCCAGCCTACACACAATTCTGTCCCACAACATATAGGTATTATTTATTTTTTTAAATATTTGACAGACTTCAGTGAAGTCATACAGGTCTGGAGTTTCCTTTTGGGGAAAATTTTTAATTAATCTCTTGGTTATAGTTCTGTTCATTTTTTTTCTATTTCTTACTGAGTCAGCTATGGTAATTTATATCTTTCTAGGAATTTTCCCTTTTATTTACATTGTCTAGCTTGTTGGCAGAAATTGTTCACAATATACTTTTACTATAATTTTTGTCAAGTCAGTAGCAATGTCTCTTGTTTCATCCCTGATTGTGGTAATTTGTTTTTTTTCCCCCCTTGGTCAGTGTTACTAAAGGGCTATTGGACTTTTGATGTTTTCAAAGACGCAGAATCTTTTCGTTTCATTGACTTTTCTGTTTTTGTTTGTTTGTTTTTTCATTTCATCAATTCCTACTCTTAATTATTTCCTTCCAGGCAAGAATGTCATATGCCTTTGTTCTTAACTGAAATTTAGCAGCTTTTCATGAATAAGCATCTCTCAATTTGTTGCTGGCCTTTGGTTGAGATCCAGAGTCCTGAAATGGTAGAACACTTTTCCCCAGTTTTGCAGTTATTTTTAGCTAGCTCTTCATTGTACCATTGCTGTAAATTTCCCATTAAGTACTTTTACTTAGAATTTCAACTTGCTTAGTGATAATACAGGGGAGGAATGAGCTCAAGGAACTATGGTGATGGTTCATGAGTGATGTGGTGGTGGGAGAACTATGGGGAACCACAACAACATAAAGGAAAAAAGTTTTAATTAATAAAAAAAAGTAAAATAAGTAAGTAAAAACTACTAAGCCCACCCCTCTCACATTTTTTTTCAACATGCTTAGAGGAAAGGTATTAGGTTCAATCTATGACAGGACAAAGAAATTCTTGATTCAGAGAGCTAGTTTAGTGAGCTAAGCAGAGCTTGTTTATATAGCTTTTCCATCCATGTCACTGAGGTTAAGGGTGTCATTGTGTGAGGAAGGTACATGTCACATGGAGATTTACTCTGGCTTTCAGGGGGAAGAGAAGAAATAGAAGCAGAGAAAATTTCTACTTGTAGGAGAAAGGGGACTTAAGGGACCATTCAAGGGATCATTCATTGACTGTTTCTTTAATTCAAAACAACCAAAAGGCCTGGTGGCATGTACCTTTAATCCCAGCCTAAGACGGGAGGCTGAGACTGGGAATCACTTGAGTCCATGAGTTTGAGACCTGCCCGGGGCAACATAGAGAGACCTAGTCTCAAGAAATAGTTGGATGTGGTGGTGCGTGCCTGTAATCACAGCTACCTGAGAGGCTGAGGCTGGGGAACACTTGATTCTGGGGTACCGCAGGCAATGAGAGTCTGCGGTTCCTCAGCCACATAGTGAGACCTAGCCTCAAAAAAAACCCCAAACAAACAAGGCTGGGCATGGTGGCTCATGCCTGTAAGCTTCAGCCTATGAAACGGCCTGGGCTAGGGATTGTGGTTTGAGCCCCGCCTGGGGCCCGTAGCAAGACCTAGTCCCAAAAAAATAGCTGGGCGTGGTGGCGCGTACCTGTAATCCCAGCTACCTGGGAAGCTGAGGCTGGGGATTGCTTGAGTCTGTGGTACCCCGGGTAACAAGAGCCTGCTGTTCCACGGACAAAATAGCGAGACCTAGTCTCAAAAAAAAAAAAAAAAAACAGACAAAAACAAAAACAAAAAAAACCCCAAACAAACAGACAAAAAAACAACCAAAATGCTGCTTTGGCACATCTTGAAGAAACCTGTCCTGGTACCCAAGGGTTTTTAAAATGATGTTTTAGAGTACCATTTGCCCAGAAAGAATAATATCCAAGGAGAACATTTGTCTTGAAGAAATACATTTGCTGAGGAAACATTAAGAGGTCTAAACAGTACAATCCCCACAGAAAGAGAGTTTCAGGTTCCCTACCTCATCTATTGAATGGTGAAGCTGAGTATTGAGGAGAGGCTAGAAAAAGACTGGGAAAGGGACCTGGAGGAAAAAAGGAGACTAAGGGAAGACTGGAGAAGACACATGGAACAGAGACATGTAAAGAAGCAGCAGCACTTGCTTCTCAGCCCTGGATATGCACCAGGGACTTGGGGGATATGGAAGGAGACACTTGAGACCTGGATGAGAGACCTGTGTGGAGGCTGACAATGGCAGCCTTTATCTTGATGTATATTTTGATTTTGCTCTTTTCCTTCCAGACTTTCCCGGCCCCTTCAGCCCCCTTTTTATGATTCTCTACTGGAAGTTGAGCCAACCCATTTGACTGAGCATTGACCCATAAGGGGATGGATAACTTTGGGTGTTCACAGGAAAATGTTTCTTTCTCTTCTGTTCTCTTGTCTCTATTACACACCAATTGTATTAAAGTTCTTTTTTAATTGACGTTCTTATGCACTAAGAGTATGTTTTTATGTGGCAGACAGGCATTTATAGCAGGCAGGTTTGGGTGTCCTGGACTGCCCCTCAGTCTGTCTGCTAACAGATTGTCTCTGCTTTTTCTAGGCAAAAGCAGCAAGGAAAAATGTTCAAGAATCTCCACTTTCCTTTCTGTTATTCAACAAATGTCCACTAAATAACTACTAAGTGTCTGGCGGGCTATAATGTGAGTCTGAAGGCAATAAATCATGCAAAAAGAGACAAGTAAACAAATAAATGGTATGAAAGAAGAACCAGGTGCAATGGGGCATACAGGAAGAAGAGTCACTTCCATCCTAAAACCACATCTGTTAGCTTCAGTAAGGAGGTTTATTGCGGTTGTGGGTTGAACAACAATTTGTCCTCCCCAAATTCATGAAAATTCAGAATATGACTTATTCTGGAAAAAGGATCACTGTAGTATAGTTAGTTAAGACTTGGTCATGCTGGTTTAGGATGGACCTTAACTCTGCTGATGGTGGTTTTCATAAGAGAAAGGAAATGGAAAGTTGAATGCAGACACACAGAGAAGGCCATGTGACAACAGAGGCAGAGATTGGAGAGATGTAGCTCTAAACTAAGGAAAGCCAGGAGCCACCAGAAGAAGCAGGGAAGGATTCTTCCCTGGACTGTGTTCCTCCCAACATCTTGAATTTGGATTTCCAGTCTTCAAAATTATGAGAGGATATTTAATTCACCTGATTTGTGGCAATTAGCTACCCAGTTTTAGGGAACAAATGTAATTGGAAAGATACCAACTAGCTCAGAGTCTGAGGACAGAGCTGAAGTACATGTAGGAGCCTGCAGTCTGTGGGGATCCTAGACATGAGCCTGCAGATTGCTCTCCACAGCACGGCCCCCAGGCAATCTGCTCTGACCTTTTAACCTGGTGTATGCTCAAAAGTCTCACTCCCAAGAGAGAGCCCCTGACCCAACTTACGATGTGTCTCTCCCAGCAGCCTGCCTGGAACCCAGGGAGGGAAGGGCAGGAAAAGACCCCAGGCAGACAAAAACAAGTGGCCACTACATGACTGATAAGAAAGTCTTTTTTGGGAGAAGCCCTGCTGAATGTGCTCCATGAGCAAGTGGGTGGTGACAGTTGTTGAGAAAGATTATCCTGGCAGTTATGTGCAGAATAGTTTGGAGTAAGACCAACCAGACAACTGGTGACATCATCTGAACGTGGAGTTAAGGGAGCATGGGTGGCTGTGTGAAGGAAAGAACACTCTTGTTTTGCACTCACTCAGTGTATTTTAATACAGACTCACTGAAGTTTGTGGTAGCAAGACTGAGAAAATGCCTTCATTTTCTGACTCCCACGATCTGCCAAATTTTTTGACACTTTCTGGGACATCTTAAGATTCAGAAAGCATCTTTTTTTTTGCTATTTGTATGCCCAATTCTTTTTTTTTTTTTTGAAAGCTTGTTTTTGTTTTATTTAGTTATGTATGCCCAATTTATGGGACATCAAGACTTAATTTTCAGGGCTGGGCACGGTGGCTTGTGCCTGTAAACTTCAGCCTATGAAGTGGCCGGGGATAGGGATCGCGGTTCGAATTCCACCTGGGGCCCGTAGCGAGACCAAGTTCCAAAAAATAGCTGGGTGTGGTGGTGCATGCCTGTAATCCCAGCTACCTGGGAAGCTGAGGCTGGGGATTGCTTGAGTCTGTGGTACCCCGGGCAACGAGAGCCTGCGGTTGGTTCCACGGGCAAAAATAGCAAGACCTAGTCTCAAAAACAAAAAAAAACAAAAAAACAAAAAACCACTTAATTTTCACTGTTCCAGGAATTGGGAGCAGATCATTTTTTCCTTTACATGAAAGAAGACCCACTCAGAGAACTCATGTTCGGAAGGCATGAGTACAAATGCCTGTTTTGCACCCAAGACATATGGAGAAGAAACAGGAAGATCTATAAACCAAGAATCGCGTTTGGGTCTTCACTGTTCTGGGTATGAAGACGGGGTAAACGGATGGTGGTGGGGAGAAGGGCAGAGCTGTCTAGACAGAGGGAAAGGACCTTTCTCAGTGGGTTCAGCAGTTTTAACTTGGGAGCAGGAACCTGGTACTTATCCTGTCACCTTAAACGGCTCCTAACACCCCAACTTTTGGTCTTTGAGTTGCAATCAGTTGTGGGGCCATTTAAGAGTAACACTTGACAAGAGCAGTTGTGACTCAGGGACCTGGCTGAGGGAGAAAAGTTGCTAATAAAGAGATTACATTCTGCTTGTGGGAAAATTGCTTGAAGGGGGATGGAAGGAGAATAACTTTGCACTCTGTAATAACTTTGTATACTAGGCTGGCACGGTGGCTTGTGCCTGTAAACTTCAGCCTATGAAGTGGCTGGGGCTAGGGATTGCGGTTCGAGTCCAGCCTGGGGCATGTAGTTCCAAAAAATAGCTGGGCGTGGTGGCATGCGTCTGTAATCCCAGTTACCTGGGAAGCTGAGGCTGGGGATTAATGAAGCTGAGCCTGTGGTACCATGGGCGATGAAAGCCTGCAGTTCCACGGGTAAAAATAGCGAAACCTAGTCTCAAAAAAACAAACAAACAAAAAAAACTTTGTATACTTTCGAATTGCATGAATATATTACTTATTCAAAAAAGTTAGTCAGTTTCATTATTTAATGATGCTTATTGAGTCCAACAAACTAGTTTCCTACATGTGTCTTATTTTTGCAGGTTTTTTTTTTGATGTATTCTGTTGTTATCCATGCTATTGAGATTTTAGTGCCTCAGTTCATACCCACTGTTTTTCTTTGACTATTTTTATTCCTTTATGGTTCTCAGCCATGACAAATGTAAAATTAATGGGCATTAGCCATCCTTAGTCCTTAGAGACCAAATTTTTTAAAAAACAAGTTATATTTACCATCATTTAAAACAAAATTTTCACATTCAGCTTAGATTACACAGTTAAATTTTTTATTTTTAAAGTGACAAAACATTTTTTTTTTTATTACTTTCAACTTACTTTACCCTGGCCACACCCACTAGGTTGCCAGGCTCTAGCTCACATGTTTTACATTATTTTTGCCCTGCCCATGACCCTCTGGTTCCTGTGTTCTTTCTGTTTGTGCTCTTGTCCCACTTCTTCCCTTGGACTCTGGTAGCCCAAGGGAATTCCCAGCATTGATGGATGGGAAGGGGGCTACCTGTGTTCCAGTCTCTAATCAGACTGTTCTTAGTCCCCAGTAACCTCCAGCACGCTCCAGGCCATAACGCAATGCTAATCTCAACCTTTTCTCAGCTCAGCCTCATTGCCTCCATTCACTTCAGCAGTCACAGCAGCTGGTGGCTCAGTGAACCTTGTTATATGAATTTAGGAAGGTAGAGTGTCAGCTTATTCCCTGCAAAATAAGGCCTAATTTACTTTATGATTTCTCCTCTAAAGGTCTCTAAAACTCAGATTAATGGCATTTGGTGGATCCTACTTGTCTTAAACCACAATATAGGGGTGATTACAATGCAGAATTCTTTAGTTTTCAATATATGAGAAACTGAGCAACAAAGTATTTTTGAAACTCTGATACAAGATGGATGTTCTTCATAAGCAAATAGAACAAAATACCTTGATGATAATACATTAACCATGTTTCAGCATTTCCTTTCTGAATTCCAAAAGAATGTTAGCAGACCAACAAGAGGAAAATCCCACCCCTTTACCATCAAATACACATACATGGACCCAAACCAAACTCATAAAACCAAACCAAAACAACCCAAATTTGTAGAACCAATTTGTGATATTATTACTCTATGGCCACTGAATCAACTCCCCGGGGAAACTAATCATATTTATCTACTGAGATGTGCCTTTCATTCTGACTCTAACCCACATTACTAATTCAGTTAAATTGGGTGGTTTCAGAAAGGAAAAATTTGGTTTCACAGCAATATTTACATCCTATCTTCAGAAACAAATCAGCAGTGACATTTCTTGATGTGGGCATTGCAATGTTTGGTGACCTCTAGACTGGAAAATCTAAGTAATAATGATTCATTCCTCTTAATATAATAAGATTTGAATAATGTTTCTAAATTTTGTCATTTTGTTCATAACAGTATAGCAATATCAGTTTGGGAATACAGTTAGGATTAATAAGCCATCATAAAACCTGAAAAAAAGAAAAGAGAATAATTATAAAACAAAGCGTGCAGATTCCTCAAATTTTGTAAAGACAATATATAGTTGAAAAATTGGATTGGGCCAGACACAGTGGCGCATGTCTGTAAGCAGCAGCCTAGGAAGCCATGGCAGGGGCCAGGGATATAGGTTCGAGTCCTGCTCCGGGCAATGTAGAAAGACCTAGTCCCCAAAAAATAGCTGGGTGTGGTGGTGTGCACCTGTAATCCCAGCTACCTGGGAAGCTGAGGCTGGGGATTGCTTGAGTCTGTGGTACCCAGGGGCAACATGAACCTGTGGTTCCACAGGCAAAAATAGCGAGAACTAGTCTCAAAAAAAAAAGAAAAAAAGAAAAAAAATTGGGTTGGTAAATTTCACTGATATTCAGGATAAAAACACTTATAAAGTTACTTATTTTCTGTTAGTTCCATGTCCTTATTTATAAAATAAGAAGCTGGATGAGATCAGGCATTTTCAGCACAGGTTTAATATTTATGGCAGCAATACAAGTATATGCTTTTAGTTTAGTATAAATTTAATTTTTAACACTTGGTTATAATGCAAATATATAAGAACAATTGTACTATATTAACCAATATTTGGAATTGCAGGCAAAGGGTGACAGTTAAACACACAGAATGTAATATATATCTGCATTTTTGTTTTAATTGTACAGCAAAGAAAAATGCTGACATATGAATTGGTTCTAGATGGTAGAATAGCAAAAAGTGTTTTGGCCTTTAAATTCATGTTGCAGTGTGAGGATGATCTTTATTTGTAAAGTTTGTACAAAAACTTGACAACACAATTCAGTCCCTAGTTGTCTCCACTGTGTCCACATTTTGGTATTAATACATCAGAGTGTACCTGTCCCTCTGTATGTAGAGAAGGCTTTCACTGAGGGACAAGCACAATGCCATGTACTTTGCATTTTTCTGTATACAAGCATAGCAGTGGATTTGTAACTCTATGTACAAGTAATACAGGATTGGGGCGGATAGTGAACTTGGCATAAAGAAAAATAAAATAATTGAATTATTGCTGTTTATACCTGAGTATGTATGTTTTATTATTATTATTTTTTGGGTATGTATGTTTTTAATATTAGTATTTTCTAATAACTTAAGATATATTTAAAAATGTTTACATATTGATTTTTGCTCTTCTTGTGAAAGTAGAAACAAAAACTCTCACCAATTAGTCTGATTCAGCCAAAATATCAATGCAAATTTTTCTTTTTTTTTTGACAAAACACAATGGAATTAAACATTTGTGCTAGTTGGTTATTTAACTGGAAAACAAATTGATGAACAAAATTTGCCTTCTCTGAAGCTATGATATAATTCTCTTCTGCTTTCCGTTAGTCTGTCATTGGCCGTGAAGTGTTCAAAAAGGCAAAAGTTTAATTTTCTAACACTGAGAATGTTTCTTTTGGTCAGCACTTATATAGTTTAGTGACCATTTTTCAAAGTCATCAGTGCCCTACATTTTGTGTTAAGTAGCAATACAAAGCTGTGGCAGTCAAACTCAGTGAAAAATGCTTCCATACAGCACTAGATAATTATAAATGCAGTAATCAACAGATTTCAATTTGGTATTTTGTATTGAACTTATGGTTGTTCAAAAGAACCAGGGAGTAGGATCTTCAGAACATCTTAATCTGTAACATTCTCATATTTTATTTAATTTTACTTTAAAATAAACAGAAGGGCTGGGTATGGTGGCTCATGCATGTAGGGGGCAGCCTAGGAAGCCACGGCCAGGGCCAGGGATCACGGTTTGAGTCCCGCGGGGGGCATGTAGCGACCTACTCCCAAAAAAATAGCTGGGCGTGGTGGTGTGCACCTGTAATCCCAGCTACCTGGGAAGCTGAGGCTGGGGATTGCCTGAGTTTGTGGTACCCCGGGCAACGTGAGCCTGTGGTTCCTTGGGCAAAAATAGCGAGGCCTAGTCTCAAAAATAAAATAAAATAAAATAAACAGAAAAGCTTTATGTTGGGTAAAGTTCTCTCATCTTCCTTTGGAAGCACCAAAGTCAGATGTTTAGTGAAAAGGGGTTAAAATATTAGATAAGATTTGAAAATGAAACTGGAGCTACACACTTCTAAATTACCATTTAATACAGTCTGAAAGTTACTGGATCACCTAATCTTTTTTTGTAACTAACCTTTAGCTCTTTGAACTTACCTTTTAGGAAAGGAAAGCCATGTTAAGCTATAGGGATAGACCAAGGTTTAAACGTCTTGGGGTCATCTCTTGGGATCTAAGAAAGAATGCAAATAAGACACTTAATATCATAAGACCACTGCAGTATAATCACCAGGAAAATTAAGTCAAATAGGTATGTGCTGAAAGATTTTCTGATGGGAAGAACAGACTTTCCCTGTGGAATTGCATGGTACCTTTCAAATGATAACTTTGAAAAGTTGGGTGAGTATTGCAATCTTTTTTTCTTTTTTTAAACCATACTCATTTTGAGGATGGTTCTTTTTAATTCAGGTTTATTGAGGAATTATTTACATAGTCACCATTTTTTTTTCATAATCACCATTTTTAAACTTAAAAAATTGAGTTTTGACAGATGTGTACAATAATGTAACCATCACGGTTGAAGTACAAGGCATTTCTATCATATCAAAAGGTCTCCCTGCACCATTGTAGTTAGTCCCACCACCACCACACTCCCATCACAGCCCCTAATCTTCTCTGACTTGATTTCTGTCTCTACAGTTTTGCTTTGTTCAAAATAGCATTAAATGGTATCACATATAGAATGGAGGTTTTGTATCTGACTTTCGCTTAGCAAAACATTTTTGAGAGTCATCTGTGTTGTTGCACATGATTCCTTTTTATTGCTTACTAGTGTCTCATTGTATACATATACTATAATCCCTATATTTATTCACCAGCTGATAGACATTTAGGCAATTTCCAGTTTGGTGCTATTATAATAAGGTTGCCCTGTGTGTGGGCATTTTTTTTAGTAATTCATTTTATTTGTCTCATTTGCACATTAATTGATCCCCTGATATATGACCCTTCCTCCTCCTCCCTCCATATCCCCCTTCTAGTCACTCCAACTCCCCTCTTTCTGCGATTGTTGGTTGGTGAAGTTGATGCTCAGTTGTTTATTGTTTGGCCTGTTGGTCTCTTCTGATATCTGGTAAATATTCTTTTCCTTGGTGAGGACCTGAATTCCTATGACCTGTTGGTCCATGCTACTTAATTTCTAAGAATAACTTGGAGGCAGGTAGCCCATCTCAGCTCATTTGGGACCTCTTGTAGGGCAGGTGTGTAATGTTGCTCTCCAGGTTCCTTTTTTGTGGCATTTTCTGCTGTGAAGTTGACAGTCTCCTTTTCTTCAGACCTGTGTGGTGGCTGGGATTCGTGCCTCCTTCATACTGGCTGCCTCCTCCATTCTGGTGTCTGTCTTGTGGTGCTGCTTTTAAAAGCCTTTTAGCTCTGGCTTCTGGTGTTAGGATCCCATCTCTTGGCCAATGCGTTAGAGGGGTTCCATGGTGGATTGTCCAGCTCCTCTCCACTCTTGTGGTTTACAGTTTTGTTGCAGGGGTACAGCCCCTTCTCTGGGGCTTTCTTTCCCAGAGGGGAGAAGAGGGCGCTTTGATCACCTTGGTGTGATCTCTGGATCAGGGGCTTGTTTCGTTAACCCCTACAACAATGTAGGCAAAGCTTTTTGCTGTCACTTATGTGACTAATCTCAGTCATGTTTTGTGAGTCTGATCTTGCTCAGTTTGGCTCTCACCCTGGTGATGATCATGACCAGGGTCCTTGTTTGTTCCTTTCTACTGTGTGTCAGTCAGTAGATTGTTGGTTTTCTCTTTTCCAGTAATACCTGTTAGAAGTGGGAATGACAAGTGCTCACCGCCCCCCCCCCCCCATAACCTGCCACCCTGGCAGAGGTGTCATCCCTGCCTCTGGACATACCAGGGGCATTGGGCCTCTGTGGTGGGGCCTGCGGCAGGTGGGCTCAGGAGTATTGCTATCTTGTCACATTTACTGTTGCTAAGGGGGCACTTTCACTAGTTACTTATCTTCTTTGCTTTCCAGGTGTGAATCCCAAAGAATCACATATCTTTTGGCAACATTTGGGGGATGGGGATGGAGAAGGGAAAGTGAGTAGGTTGAGAGTTGTGTTTGGGCTTGAGTCTACATACCCAGTCTGTTCTGCAGTGATTTGAGAATAAGTAATCTTTAGTGAAATAACTCCTGTGGTACAGTACAAATAAGCCCTTGCTTATTAAACCTAGTTCATGTCAGGCTCCTGGGCTACAGAATGTACTTGTTTATCCTCCTTGTGGTTGTCTGTCTGATTCCTCTGCCGGGAATTCCTCTCCTTTGGTTTGACAGAAAAACAGAACATACACTTCTCTGCTCTTGTTTTTGTTTTAAAGGTTGACTGTTAGTGACACAGGTGTTAAAAAAATAAAAACAACTTCTCACAAATAACAAAGAATTGTGAAAGTATCAAGAAATTTTGATCCTAATGTTTATTTCAAAAAAAAATACAGAAAGAAGACAAAAAAATAAAAAGAAAGAAAAACAACCCAGACCTTAATAGTTAGGCTATCTTGACAAATTCTGTTCTTACTCCTAATCTGTCTTGCAATGTAAATGGAGGGCTAGTTTACTCTTCTCAAAGGGATTGCCCTTACACATTTAACAACTTTACGGGAATTGCTTGGTTTATTTAGAATCAGCCTGTTCTATCCACGCTGTGTTTGGACACTGGAAAAAGCTCCTTAGTCTGAAGCATGATGACCAAATGACGCCTGATAACCTGAAATATGCCGAAGCACACTGACCTAAGAAGGGCAGCCTATTGGGTCTAGATAAACAACACACGACGTATTGATTTGCACCCCAGAAGATTCAGTTTTTCCTTGAATCTTCCTCATTCTTTTTTTTTTTTTTGAAACTGGGTATTGCTATTTTTGCCCATGGAACCGCAGGCGCTCATTGCCCGGGGTACCACAGACTCAAGCAATCCCCAGCCTCAGCTTCCCAGGTAGCTGGGATTACAGGCGCGTGCCACCACGCCCAGCTATTTTTTGGAACTAGGTCTTGCTACGGGCCCCAGGCGGGACTCGAACCGCAATCCCTAGCCCCGGCCGCTTCATAGGCTGAAGCTTACAAGCACGAGCCACCATGCCCGGCTGAATCTTCCTCATTCTAACTTTGTCATGTCAGACCAAAGACAGCCCGCCTGGAACACCAGTCTTGGAAAGTGAATATAAACCCTTAACTTCCTAGTGAGGGCACTCAGCTTCAGGATAGGAATCCACTGAATCAGTACCAGTACTAATAAACCTGCTTCTGGTCAGCCCTTGTGCTCTTGGTTTCTGAGTGCCAGTGTTCAAGTCCCATCTGAGATGGAGTCAGGTCATTTCTTCACCTAAAGATTATGGCAATTTTCAGTCTCTTCCAAAACCTGTTTCCTATTCATTTCACCAGACCTGAGCTCTGGAGTTACCCACTGCTTTGGCTTTTGTATCCCTAGTCATTCTCTTGCTGCCTTGGCCTTCTTGGTTCTCTATTATAGCCTAGCTCCTTGAGTGAGGACAGAGCTTTCTTTTTTGACCTCAAAGATCCCAGCTCTGGTATCAGGATGCTCGTCACTGGCCATTGGAGCTTCTTTCCTTTATCTTTTCACCTGCATGGTCCTTCCTCCTCTCTCCTTATCTCTGCTTGGTTTTTGACAGTATTCACTCTGAGTCAGAACTGATTCTGCTTTTAGTTAAATTTCTGCTTTTGAGAACTCTCTGGGCCCAAGCTCATTGGTCTCAAGGCCAATGGTGGTCACCCTCAGTCCAGGACTCTTCATGATTGTCACTGTGCAGCAAAAGATAAAGCTAGCAGACCCAGTCTGTACATTGCAGAGAAAGGCTTAGCCCTTGACCAGTTCCTGGGAGAATACTCAACCTTTGAAATATGGTACCTGCTAAGATATTTTTGTTTGCTTGAGACTTTAAACCAGGTGGTATCATTTGACCTCTAGAAGGACTGGACATGGAGTAACTGAGAGACGACAATCAGCTATGTAGTGTTCTATGCTTAGGTGTCTAGTCTCCAATACGAACTCTGGCAGCAAGGTTCAGGTGCGCTGCCCTGGTTGGCAAAACTTTGTGAATCTTCTCACACAGTGGGGGAAATAAGGGCTGTCTGTGACTCTACTGGAGACAACTGGAGGCTTTCATCTGCTTCTCTTGGACTCTGTTCTATCTGCTTTTTCCCTTTGTTGAGGTTAATTTATATACTCTCACTCAAATGAACCATAAACATGAGTATAACAGGGTTTTTTTATACTAGAGTTCATCTTGTAAATCATTGAACCTCAAGGTGGTCTTATGGGTTATTCATCTTGTCAGTCATTTACCACCACCACCACCACCACCACCATCATCACTGTCACTGTCATCATCATCAAGAGGTATGTTGATCACTTATTGTAACTTATAAATACTTTTCATGTGTTATTCAATCCTTACAATAGCTCTGCAATATAATTAGAATTATTATCTCTGTAATCTCTCATCCTTCTTTATACTAAGGAAAATGAGTAATTAGAGAATTAAAATGAATCACCAAAGGTAGAACTGAGATTCCAAACTAGGTCCATTTGACTCCAGGACTCATGTCTTAACCATGAAACTTAAGAGAGTACATCACCAAGCTCTCCCCTGACCAGAGAAGATAGCTGACCTTTCCTGCTTTTCATTCCAAATCATTCTCCCACCCCCATGTCTTCATCTGAATGGTCCCTTCAGTTTTGCCCTCTTTTTTTTTTTTTAGGTGACCTCCTTATCTCTCCCCTTCCCCTATTTTTCACAACCAAATAAATAATCTTTCAGAGATCAGGAAAGGGTTTTCAGATTAAAAAAATATGAAATAACAGTATTAGACAATTTCCTTTAGCTTTCAGAAAGGTCATTGTGAGAATGATCAGTCAGCAAGTATTGCGGGGACCAGAATTAAATCCCTGCATCCTGGGAAAAACCATATTCAGTGGGGAACTAGTTTCACGGCCTCTTAGAATGCCAATAAAATTTCTCCCAAGAAAGTTTGAAAGGCAATGATGAGAAGAATGAGATAAAGAATGAGTACATGCTAGTCTGTGCAAGCAAGTGTGTCTAGGTACTTGTGCATTTGTGTGGGTGCATATGCAGCATGTGTACACACATGAGAACAGGAAGGCGCTGTGTGTGTGTGTGTGTGTGTGCTCAGAGCCTCCGCTGACTCATCTCCTGAGATGAGCTCTGACGTCTGTGTTCCATCTCACAGACCTGTATGTCTGGGTGTTTGTGCTGCTTTCAGGCACTGCCAGTTGTCTATGGCTTAGCTTTCAGCAGAACAGCCTGGAGACAGCATGTTTCCACTTGTTGGAGACAAGGCTGGAAATAGAATGCAGACTTGTAGGATGGGGAACACACATCCTCCAACCCAGAGAAATGCAAAGCTGTGTACAGGTTGTGGAGTTGAGAACCAGCATTCGGGGGGTGAAGGAGTTGAGAGGAGTAAATCAGGTTGGCAGCACACAGGAAATGTCCACATCCCTCTCTTCCTTGAATGAAACAGGTAGCACTTTTAAGGCTCCTGGCGTCTGACATGCAAAAGAAGAGGGAGGGGAAAATGCTCTTCACAAGGATGGAAAGATAGTAGTGCTGTAGAGGGAAGTGAGGGGGCAGAGGAGGCTGTGTTGGGATAAGGGCCTTTGGAAATAAGACCTTACTCTTTGAGAATAACAAGACAGGGTGTCCTAGTCACTGGAATTGGGCTGGAAGGAAAGAAAGAACTTTTCCCCAGTAACTTTTATCAGCCAGATCCCAATGTAACACATGACATAGCAACTTATTTTGTTTCCAAGAATTTCTTAGGTGTCAACATCATAAATCTCCCCCTTCACATGCGGACTGAGCTGAAACCTGTTTACAAATGTATTTCTAAGCTGAGTTGTCTGATTTTGGCTACCAGGAGATGGAAACCGAATCTGTTACTTGGCTTTACATGGCTCCCAATGATGGTGACCCACACATATCATGCTTTCATAGCTACGTTATAAAGACTTTTTATTGCTAGTGAGAATAAGGCATACAGTTTTCGTTTCTGTCTTGCCAAATTCTCCAAGATAGTATCTTTTTAATTTTTCAGGATGCAGATCCTTAATGCAATCACCATTTCAAAAGCAAAGTCCTTGTTTGAAGGTGTTAGTTATTTCCTTGCTAGTTTTAAGGGAAATTGACTTTTCCTTCCTTGTGGAATTTTAAATGACTATACAAAGCATATATTCCAAGAAATTCATTTTCTTTCTCCCATCATCTCAAAGGAAATCATGTCTTTATTTAGGAAACATTCTGGCCCTGTTTGGCTGTCTGCTGCTCTCCTGGGCTCAAAGAGAAACCACCTCCAGCAACCTGGAGTCAGGACACCTGAGAAAGGCCATGTATAAAAGCAACAATGAAAAACCACTAATCAGAGGCAGGGCATGGTGGTGCATGCCTGTAAGCAGCAGCCTAGGAAGCTGCAGCTGGGGCCAGGGATCACAATTTGAGTCCTGCCGGGGGCACATAGCGAGACCTAGTCCCCCCCAAAATAGCTGGGCATGGTGGCGTGTGCCTGTAGTCCCAGCTACCTGGGAAGCTGAGGTGAGGATTGCTTGAGTCTGTGGTACTCCGGGTAATGTGAGCCTGCGGTTCCACGGTCAAAAATAGTGAGACCTAGTCTCAAAACAAAAACAAAAACAAAAACAAATCCAAAAAATCAACCAACCAAACAAACAACAAAAACAAACAAACAAAAAACCCCACCACTAATCAAGGTAACCAAAGTCACAGGTAACAAAATCTTTTGATATAGTAAATGCTTGTTTAGAAAGAACTTCTGTAACAAGCTCTAACCTTCTAACTGGTGTCTGCCTCTTTGTGGAAGCTGGAAGCTAATTTTCCACGAAAATGTGGCTGCTAGTAAGAACTGTTTATTCTGCCCTCAGCAGGTTAACTTGATTTAGTATGGGAACTCTTTTTAAGTCCTTCGGGAGAAGCATATTTTGAGGAACTTCATTAATAGTTATGTGTTTTGGCGGAGACCTTAACTCTAGTATTTGCAGAATGACTTGTATTTACATAGTAACTGTACATGCATTGCTTTATTTAACCTGAAAGGAAAAGCAGAGTGGTTGGCCATCATTCTATTTTTTTAAAAAAGGGATATAAGTAGGCTTTATTTACATTATGGTTAGAAAGAGGCTAATTAAACGGGAGGTTTTGGACTTTCCAATACTTATTTTCTAGCATACAGACCTGACTCTCTTTCCTTTCAGAACAAAAAAAAATTTTTTTTTTGAGACTAGGTATCGCTATGTTGCCTGGGGTAGTCCCGATCCTGCAGACTCAAGTAATCCCCAGTCTCAGCCTCCCAGGTAGCTGGGATCACAGGCGCCCGCCACAGTGGCCAGCTGCTTGCTTTTTTAAGACCAAGTCTCGCTATATTGCCTCGCGGGGTAGTCTCAAACCCGCGAACTCAAGCAATCCCTGGCCTCTTGCCTCCCAGTGCTTGGATTACAGGTGCATACCACCATGCTGGGCCCAAATTTTGTTTCCATAACAATAGTCAAAGGCCAAATACAGTGTTAGTATTTGTATTTCTGAAAATATAAATAAGCAAATACTGTGTGTAACACAGTACTGCATGCCAGTCTGAATCACTGCGTGTTTCAAAAAACCATGTTGTAGTTCAACAACATATAAACTCTTGATATAGGTTTGTTTCAAAATGCTTTGAGACCAGCCTGTGTGAGGTACCAGTATAAGAACTTCAGGAGGACTGCTTGTGTGTGACCATAATTTCAAAAGATCTAAGTAGACCAGGATCATGACAGAGGCTAGTTACCAAGAAAGTTGCTGATTCAAAGAACTATCCAGTTTCACCCTACTGATGGGAAGATAAGTGATATGGTCACATGTTCTATTCTTTTGTCTCTACTAATGAGAACAATTGTAACCTTTCAGTTACCAGTTTTTTTGTTTTGTTTTTCTGCCAGAGAGGCAAGATTAAGGAGTAATTAAAAGGGATGTTTCTGAGAACTGCTTGGTCCCAAGCTATATTGACTCCATTGAAAGTACCACAGGGCCTTTGCATTACCTATTCTCTGCCTGAAATACATTACCAAGTTTATGATTGCTCCCCCATTTAATTCAGGGCTTAGCTCACATGTGATTACCCCAGAATAAAGTTCTCAATAAACTATTTCAAATAATCTGTGATAATGTTCTCATCACATTCTAGCCCCTTACTCTTCTAGTTTGCTTCACAGTATCTTTTACCACCTGAAGATATATTGTGTCTGTCTGCTTGTTCACTGTCTGACTTCTCCCACAGTGTAAGCTCCAGGTGGGTGGGGATTGTTTGAATCACTATTTCTTTCACTCCTCAGCAGGATTTAGTACATGGTAGTTGCCACTTACCCATGTTAGATGAATGAATGCTTGTATGATGAATGAAGAACTGGAGAATGAATGATCTGATCTGGAACTTCTTTGATTTAAAAAAAGGTGAAGGCTGGGCTAGCAATTTTATTCTTTTGATGTGTGTGGGTGATATGTTAGTCAAGCACTTATCTTTGCAGGAATCTTTCTCCTCTGCTACACTGTAAACAACTTGAGAGCAGGGGTGAGTCTGGATCACCCCATACTTTTGATACTTGGTAATATGTAAGAAGAAATGTATCAAATTAATTTCTTGAATTTGATTAAAATATGAAAGGTGAGTAGAAAAAAAGAGAAAGTACTTGGTATAGGCCTGTCTCCTTGTGACCACATTCCATTGGAAGTGCTGTGCACATGTGTGTGTATATAGGACATGTACATGTACACATACACACACAAGCAGACAAGTCTCATGTTCCCTCTCTTATGGGCTGGAATGCACTGTCATAAAATGGAATTAAGTGGGTAAACAGAGGTTGGTTAACAAGATCATGCTGTTTCTAAAGGATGGGTAGACATGTCTCCACATTTGTACATGGAACACAGAGTGACATGTGGGTTATAGGTTGTATCTGTTTTTGTTGAAGAGTAGGAGAGATTGGGTAGGATAGAGATTAGAAGGAGGGAATATAGTCATAAAAGTTTGGTGAAATCAGTTAGTTGTTCCACAACTATTAGTTCTGGAAGTATGATCAATTATCTCACTTCAGGACTGCCAAGATGGTCAAATTGAATGACAGATGGGGAAATGCTTTTTTAAAAGTTCAAATTAGTACATATATGAAAGATTTTTGTATGATTTATTTTTTTCATCTTATAATTGGATGATTTTGTATCTTGTAGTCCGATTAGACACAGATGTGATGATAACTTTACCTAATAGGTCTAAGAAGCAGAAGACAGAAAAATAACCTTTTGGGAAAATAAGCAATAGCTCCACACGTACCATGTCTGTGAACCGGTCGGTACAGGCCATTCGAACCCATTCTGGAGAGGCAGGGCTCTTCACCAGGAAGTCCTCAGCTACATCTCTTTCTCTGCGTACTGCAGCCACAGCATCCATGATGGCAAAGAACACAGATGACCCCAGGAACATCCCGGACTCTCCAAGCCCCTGCAAGAAAACACATTTACCTCAGAAGGTTCTACACTAGATTAAAAAAACTTAGAGATCACAGGTCTGTATCTCCAGTGCATAACACAATGTTTTGCATAAAATAAATTTTCAGTGAATGTTTGTTGACTGATTACTGACTGACTGAAACCTGGGTTCTCTTAAATATCCCAGACCACCAGAACCTCCTATGTCTTCAATCCTACAGAGGCTAAATCTTTGTTTTATGGGAAAGTGGTAAGTGTGTGTGTGTGTGTGTGTGTGTGTGTGTGTGTGTGTGTGATGAGGACAGGTTACTCTATTTAGGAAATGGACTAAACTGGCTGAATTAATGAAGGAACTGATATATACTGTATTATGACTACATGATTTGGGGAGAACTGTACTCTGGGAGAAAGAGCACAATGTAGATTTTGGTGTCAGATGATGAGTTGAAATCCATCATCTGCAAGCAACAGGCAGGTAACATAAGTGAGTGATGTGGGCAGACAAAGGAAAATAATTAAAAGTAAACATTACAGTGAAGTAGAGATACCTGACATCTTGCCTAAAAGGGGGGCGGGGGGAGGGGGAAGGAATGACAAGTCTTCAGTTCTAGCTAATTTTTACCAGCTAGAAATGCAGTCCCAACGGCCAGATCATCCAACTTTCAAGAGAATTTAGATATTTCCATTTTAATGTGAACTTCCCTAAGTTTCAAAAACACTGGCAGGTCAAAGAAAATACTGGGTGGGTTAGATTTGGCAGTTCACTCCCAATTTGTGATGTCTGAGTTAGAAAGGAGAGCCACATTTGAATCCTAGCACATGCTCCCTGCATTTCTCAGGTAAGATATCTCTCCCAGCCTGGTTTTTTTTCCCTCAGGCTGTGGACAATATCAACTTCCAGAGTGTTGTGAAGTTCAGAAGTGCAAAAGCACTTAGCACAGCACCTGGGGCCCAGCTGGACTCTGTTACCAATGCACAGTACTTCTCAATGGGCACCTACATACCTGGGCTTTTCCGAAGATGTGCCTGTGAACACAGTCACAAGGGCCCAGGTGCTGACTGCCTTGTTTCTCTTAGTGACTGGGAAGCTACTCTCTGAAGGTGTGGAGATTCCCTTCCTCTTTTCCCTTTTGAGTTGTTGCCAGTCAGGCAAGAATCTAAAGGTTCTTTTGATAGTTCTTCCTTCAAATTTATCCTCCCCTTACTCTCTCTCCCTCTACACCCCATCACCACACAGAAGGGCCTGTATTGGAAATAAGATTCAGTTTGAAAATGACAAAATTCCAGCAGATCCGTGTGGGTTTATTTCTTTTTGGTATTAATTCGCCACCCCTAGTAAGAAGTCTCTCAAAAGAGTAAAGAAAAATTAATAATACATCTCAAATCTAATGAAATTCCTACTTCGTGGGTGGTTTCTGTATAATTATATAGAGGAATGCAAGCAAGTACTGACCTTTATTTTAATTTGCAATTTTACTATCTTAGCAATGACTAAGGGTTGGTTTCTTTGCTTCCTGGTACTACTGACATTTTGGGCTAGATAATTCCTTGTTGGGGTGAGTATGTGTGGGTACGGAGTCGGGATTGTTCTGCCTTGAGCATCGACATTTGTTTAGCAGCATCCCTGGCTCTGAACCAACAGAAGGAACCTCTCCCATTTGTAACAACAAAAATGTCTCCTGGCATTACCAAATGGTCCCTGGGGAGGGGAGGCAAAATCCCCCCCCCCCCCCCCCCCCCCCCCCCCCC
>PVHY01022780.1:0-21905 GCA_004024945.1 Uropsilus gracilis | reverse complement strand
TTTTTTTTTTTTTTTTTTTTGAGACTAGGTCTTGCTATTTTTGCCCATGGAACCGCAGGCTACTGTTGCTTTGTGTGGGTCTAGTTTGGTGAAGCTATCCACTAGTTATTCCAGTAGTATCCCACCTCAGTCATGAAGAAGAGTGGCATACATTTTTGAGCTGTTTCTAGGATATTATATTATGAGAGTAGTTCATTAACATTACTTATCTTTTCACCTAAGGACTAGATTCATTTTCTCAATTTCACTGCAACACTGTAGATACTGCATACATCCTGTTTATATTTGTAGTCCTAAAAATACTGACTTTTGTGGACTTATCAAGCAATGTCATTGTGGATCCGCAAAGCTCTAGCATAGCAGATTGTTTACTGAGGAAGCTGGAAATGTGTCCCTTTGTGATCATCTGAAATTGATTATCTCTGTGGTTCATATTATTGTCCACTATGAAAAGGAAAGTCATAATAACTGAGATCAACATAAAATATCATGCAAGAGAGATATGAAGTGGAATTAGGTATTATTATTGTTAATTGTTAACAATCATATTAACAATACTAATGTAATTTCAAGATTGAGATCTTTGTTTTTATTTTCCTTATTCCAAGGTAGGAGTATTTGTGGATTTCACACAAGATTACACTGAAAAATAATTAAAAGTATCTCACTGGAAATATTAAAACAATTTCTTCCTTATTAGTTTTATTCCATAAGATACAGATATTTTTCTCTGTTGCTTGAGGTGATGACAGCTCATGAATTTTGGAGTTTGCCCAGTTCTTTTGTAATAAAGTAACACGATAGGTAGGTCATCCTTGCCGGAAAGGGAAATGAGAGATAAATTTGGAATAAGTTCAAGTGGAAATATGAGGCATTTTTAAAAACTGTTTCTTTCCTCTCTCTTAAAGACTTGGAATAAACAGGTTGTGATTTCTCTTCTCACTTTATATTTGTTCACCTTGTTTGGCTTTCTGTATTGTTAGTAATCTCTATCTCATGTTTCATTTGTATAGAATGATTTTAGAATCAATATAAATTGGACTAATTTCATAGATCGGGAAACCCAAAACTGAGATGTAAGATGACCAAAAGTCCTCATAAGAAGAGTCTGGTATTGCCTTCAGTAAAGGTCAAGCTGGATTATTCAGAGTCATTCATGCTCTGGCCGGAAATTGTGGTAAAGATAGCTAAAGTGCATTCTAATTGTCCTGGGATTTGCTGCTTTGCTCAACTATAAAATGGAGATGAAAGGGCATATCTTACAGTAGAGCTTTGGTACATACAGGTAATATATGTAAATGCCAGGTATCACTCTTGGCCTCTAATCTGGAGTGGAATGTGTATTATCCATTTGATTCTTAATTATTTGTCACTGTTACACTAATCATATAAATATTTTCTTTTGAGGTGTGTGTGTGTGTGTGTATAGGAGTATGTTTCATTTCCCCAGGCAAATGTAGAATCTTTGAAGACTGAGATTATAACCTTTAATCCCTTGTTTTCCCTGCTGTGTGCCAGAGTATCTTATTCTGTGCATTTTTTTGTGCATACTTTTTAAGTGGGTGTATGGATAGACATATAAATGAATTCATGTCAGAGTCTGTACTTGGGAACTCAATAAGGAGATCCTGCCATGAAATTCAGGTAAATTAGTGGGTGATTTACAAAAGGTTTCGCTGTTGGATCCTTTTAAGTAATGAGCTCCCCTGGTGAACTTAAGATATAATTAACTTCTAAAATTACATTTCCATGCCTATTTTTAATAATGTCTATACAGAGTAAGGCAAAATATACATGCTTGCAGAAGTTTGCTTTTGTCAATAAAAGAAAGGACGGTATTGTTTAATGTTAATATTGTCATATTATTTGCCCATCTCCTAATGCTTCCTACAAAGTCTCTTGTGGAAATCATTTTCCCAGAGACATTTCTTTTATAGTAGAGACTTTCTGGTCTGATAGAACCACACAGCTGGAGAGGATTTGGCCTCAAGATTCATTTTCCCAAGCCCCAGCTTAAAGATACATCTGCCTTAATATTTAGCCTGGCTCCTCTCTTTTAACTCATCAGTCTCCTTTTCACTTTTTACAATTGATTTCTAATTTTTCTACAAGCCCTTATTAATTTCCTTACAGTTTTAAAGCAGGAGTTATGCTTGCCTTTATTCAACACTTACTGTATTCCAGGGGTTATGCTATCATGGTAAGGTTTGGGGGTGCTGCTGTCAGAGCTCAGACATTAAAGATGGGCAGATATTGCCAGTGCACAAAGGATTTGACACCTGAAGTAACAGTGGTAACTGGGGAATTGGAAGCAGCTTAGTAGGTCTAGTCTATAGGATAGGGTGGAGAACATTAATGAAACAATGTACTAGATTGGAGTTGGTCCATCAAGTATCTTACCATATCCCCAGTGACTGAGAACATTATTTTGAGGGTTTTAGGGTGTCAATAAAGGATTTCATGATGGAAATGGACTAAGATGATTTTGTTTGAGTAGGGCCATTGATTGTAGAATTAGGATAAGTCAAAGGGGGAAAAGAATGGAATGAAAATGATGAGGTTCTATCATCAGATATTTTAAGATAAAGGAAGAACCCACTGACACAGGAAAGAGAAAGCAAAATAAATGATTCCCAGGATGATTGAAGATGACATGAGGAATAACGAGTTGATTGTGTACCTAACAGAATTGAACGTGAACCTATTAAAATGTGGAGTAGTGTTTTGTCCCTATTTCTTGGATCCTTTAAAAGTTATGTTGCTTGAATAAAATCTTTGTCTGTAATTAATCTTAGTATTTCCCTGCCCCTATTGGAATGTTTCATGGTAGGATAGCCTCAAGGCAGGGGATGCATTATAGAACACAATGTATCTTCCTTTAATTACTCTTTTCTTATACACTTGCTCTGTGATTACAAGGATAGGTGGAATGAGAAAAAGTACATATGGTCATGCACTAATCAGGACTTTATGTATAAATGTATAAAGAAAAATGTGTTGCCATATGCTTAAAATGCCTGGAGCATTTTTCACTACTTGACTGAGTTTTTGGCTTTTTCTTTCTCCACTGCTGGAAAGAAATTGTTCTCACATCTTAGTGATGTCTTTCTCTACTTTTTAATTTTTTTAATTTTATTCTGTTCTTGCTGCCTAAGTTCTGAAGTTTCTTGGCATCTTCTCTCTGGAGATGGTTTCACAAGTGTTTATAAAGTTAATGGGCGCTCTTATATGTTGTTAAAGGACTTCAATAAATTTCTTAGAGTTCATGTGACCCTTGGAAGGAGATGAAATATTGTGCACTGCTGAATTGGTCTCACGTGATCTATATCAGTGATAATAAAATCAGTTGTGGCTCTAATGGGATGTTTAAAACTTGCGTAATAGAAGGCTGGGGGTTTGACTTTTAAACTGACTCTGAAGATGGAGACTTTTTGGAGGATTCTTTGGCAATTCCAGTGAAAATGTTGCCTATCGATCATCTCTGATTCAATGCCTCTGCTTTTCAGAATTCATTTTGCAGAAACATTTGTGCATATCATCAGCATATCATCGCATTTAACAGACTGATGACTGTGAGGAGGGGCTTTAGTAATTATAGTGTATCCTTACAGTGAACTACTTACTAAACAGTCACCAAATTGAGACAGATTGAACTATAAGATAGATTAAAATAGTATGGATAATGAGATACCATTAATGAATAGAACTGAGAAGTGTGGAGACCATACACTAAAATTAATTGTGGTTATCATTGAAAAATGAGAGGCACTGCTTTTTTCATATGTATATTTCTATAATATTTTAGCATCTTATAGAATGATACCTAAAAATACCTAAAATGTTTTAGTTTCTTATGCCAGTACATTCATAGTATTTTTGCAACCATCCTTTTTTTTTTTTTTTAAGAATAGATGACTGGATCATATCAAGTAACTAGAAGGAAAGTAAAAGTTTCTTGTCTCTTTAATTGGATGTATCTAAATATTTCACTAGCATTTCAATTTTATAAAATGCTGATATGAACCCTGCAGAATTAATGAACTAATATTGACTCAGCTTGAAAATGAACATCAAGATTCATTTAGCAAAGCAGTAAATATTGACCCAGGGAGAGATAAGGTCATTATTTACTTTGATATAACATAAATCTTAATATTCAGTAATCATTAAACTTAGTGGGTCTATAGAAGGTGTTCAGAGATTATCTATAAATATATATTTCTCATATTTGTGATGGGTCAAAGCCATATCTTTTTTCCTGGTGATAAACTTGAAAGTATGATGTTCTCCCTTTTGAAACTAGTTTCTTTGGGGCCAGGGTTAGGTTAAGTGTGTATCAGTGGATGAACAGATCCAAAAGGTGTGGTTTCATACACACCTAATATATTAGAAAGCAATGAGTTGTTTGTGCTGTTTTTACTTAAAGACTACTCGTTTTTCCTTTCTGGAAAAACAAAATATATTTATGAATAAATAACCATTTACTGTATCTGATTTGACTCTATGATAAAACCTATGCATTGAGTATATAAAACAGGAGAATATTGTCTTTCCCTTTGGATATTGGCAAGAAGGATTGTATAGAAATTTTTTGTCAAATAAAATATTGATGATATGCATCATACTTACATTTTATTGACCTTTCCCTTATTGAAATTATTAGGTTGAACTGCACATGTTTTCCTTTTCTTATCTCTTCTGGTGGTGAGGGTCTGGAGACCTCTTCCATCAGATTTTGAACTTTGAGGATTACAGACACAGAGTGGGAATAAATATTTTTCTTTTTATTAATTCAGAAACAAACTTGGTTCATAAGGTTAAGTGTATCTTATATTGGATCCAAAGTCATGTCTTTTTATTGTCTTCTTTTGGTGTGATCTGTCCACCTAGAATGTTCTTTGAGTGTGATGGCAGTGTTCAGTGGCAAAGTTCATCTTCACTGCTTTGTTATGTGGTTCTGAAATTACCTTTACTTCTATATCTCAGCTGATAATCTCCCTGAATGTATTGGAAATCAATAGTTTTAAGGATAGTATATTTTCTTGGCTGTCTTCCTGTCCTGTGTTTCCTTTATCTCTTCTATCATGTTAATAAGAATTTGTTGGTTAAAAAATAAATAAGAGCTATGTGTATGGTATAGAACTATGCTTTCCTAAGAAATGCTTTCTTGTAACTTGAGGAACCTTCACTTTTCATGACTAATGCTGCAGTATATAAGAAATAATGTTTCCCTCAGAGTATTTGATGTGATTTTATGTCTTAAAGAGGACTCTACTCTGATGTAAATAGTTGACTCAAACATAACAAGGTTACTTTTTTTGAGTTTTATTTTTTATCAAGTAGAAACTAACAACTTAATGCTAATAGGTCATAAGTTTGACTAGTTTCTCTTTTTAACAGGAACAGGTTTTGCCCAGAGCTTTCAGTTTGGAGAGTGTTTTAAATTTTCATTTTGGGGCTTGCAGTATTTCCTACTTTACAGGCCATGCTGGTTTTCCATTTTGGTGTGCTAGGTTTCCTATTAAATTATATGTTTAAGGTTTTATGAAAAGTGTGCCTGGTGAAGGGAAAAGTGTGACTCAGCAGTCATACAACTAGCATGCCAATATGGTAAAATGTGTCTTCTTCTCTAGGAGTTATCACTATTCTCCAAGGATCGAAAAGACTCTTGTCATACAGTCAACCTATATCTATGATGTGAAAAAATCAAAGAGGACAAAGTGTTTCCTTCAAGTGACTTAAAACTTAAGGAAAATATTTAGTGTTCTAGTGTCAGAAGTATGACTATATATCTGATTTTAGAACAGTCAGCCAGATAGATTGTTTAAAATGTTAGTGTATGCACTGGAGAAGACCTCTGAATTTTCTCTTCATCACAAATCTTGTCATTTCTTTCATATAGGGGTGGCTTCAGGTTCAACAACAGACCTTTATACCCATCCTTCATCATCTAGTATAGTTGCTTATCGCCGCCAATTGGATATTTTAAATATCATCCCTGCATATTATGAGGGGGATGAGGAGGATAATTCCAGACAGTGAAGGAAAGGGTGATTGTGACAATGTTTTCTGGAGTATGCTCTACAGCCCACTTGCTGAATTCAGTTGATCTTGAAATCTTCCCTGGATTCAGGAAGCTACTTTACCCAATTCATCTGTTTGCCTAGTGGGAAGGCCATTCCTTGGGAGAAAAGCAATCTTCTTTGTGAAGCCACATGAAAATCTGCTGGTCCTAAAAGTATCCTTTAGTGGTTCTACCCAATTGTTGCCCCCTTTTCTTCCTGCAGTCCGTTTTCCTCTTTCCTACGCTTCCCCTCATAGTTCAATTAGAACAATTAGGTTTCTTTAAGCAGGTTGTGCATATCATTCATATATTTGGTATTGCTTGGTTGCTTGGAAATTTTAGCAGGGAAGTGTAAGATGAGGCTCTGCCAGGCTGTTTGACTAGTATCTACAAAGATGTGAGAAGCCATGTGTAGCGCGTTTCTGCTTCTGGGGCTCGCTGTGATAACAGGACGTATTTTCTCCTTACTGTTGTGAAGTACATAGTCCACACTCTCCTCTTGGGGAGTGATTTTGACACTTTTTGAAGATCCTGTTGCTTTTACATTTTTACACCACTTCCTAATGAGCTATCTTAAAACATCCTTTTTGTGTAAAGACTGCCCTTTCTCTCACCATTCACTAGAGTGTGAAAAGGAAGTTTCAGCACTCACAGCCAATTGGAGTTATGTACCTGCTGTGCCAGAAAGAACTAGTCAAGATTTTCTTCCCTTTGTCATAAGAGTTCTCCTGGCTGGCAACATATCCTGGATATTTTCTTCCGAGTTCATTTAACAGTTATTTCTGGCATAAGGATTTGTTTTTGTATGAGTTATAATATTCTAACCTTTGGAGAAGACCTTCTGACTCTTCTGTCTTAATAATAAGGGCAATTTATTATCTTACATAGCTCTCCTGAGTAGGGTTAGTTCCAGAAAGCTTCTCTGCCCTCTTTAATGTATGTTCTATCTTACATCCTTAGCTATCCTTAGCTAGTTGTCTTGGTTCTTAGAATGACTTTTCTTGTGGCTTTAATTTTTATAATTTAAATTTAAATACAATTTAATTTTATATTTAACTAATTAAATATAAATGGAAATTACAAGTCAGCTCCTCAGTCATATTAGGCAACTTTTATATTCTTAATAGCCATTTGTAGGTAGCTGCTACATTTGTAAATAACGCTGTAGAGAACCTTTCCATTCTTGCAGAAAACTCTATTGGACAGTATTGTTCAGAAGATTTAAACAGCATAGAGAAGCCAGCAGGTTTTCTAGACTAGACTCTGTCTCAAGCACTGGTCTAATCACTGTTTTAACTGATGTTGGCACCAGAACTGTGAGCTATGGCCCTTTTGCAGAAAGGGAAAACTGTCAGAAAATAACAGTTAAATTAGAGGGGGGGTAAATGAGAGATTTCTCCCAAATGTCTGCTTGCCCTGCTCTCCCTGTCATTGAGGCCAAGTTTGGAAAATAGGACAACCTTCTATTTCTTAGATGCTGTCTTCCATGGAAAGCATTAGCTGTACATGTTGTTTTAAGATTGTCCAGAAAACCTTGCACATTTTCCTGGTGAACATGCTTTTTTTTTTTTTCCAGGTGCATGCCACCATACCCAGCTATTTTTTTTTTTAATTTAAAAAAATTTTTAAATTTTTTTAAATTATTTAAATCATTTATTTATACATACATACATACATATATATATATATATATATATATATATTTCACATCATTGTGATCCCTGGAGGTCACCCACCACCTCCCCTCCCTGGCCACTCCAGCTGGTCCCCTCCCCTAGTTGTGTACTTTCATTTGGTTGTCCATATATTAGTAAAACCATTTGGTTTCTTCTTCCTTCTGACTTGTTTCTGCCAATCTGATTTCTTCTAGGTACATTCATGTTACCAAAAAATCATCAAATTCATATTTTTAATTGATGTGTAATATTCCATTGTGTATATATACCACATCTTTTTCATCCAGTCATCTGTCTTGGGGCATTTGGGTTGTTTTCACGTCCTTATAATTATAAATAGTGCTGCAATAAACATCCGAGAACAGGTGTCCCTTTGTACCCATATTGAGGTCTCCTTTGGGTAGATTTCCAAGAGAATGATTGCTGGGTCAAATGGTAGTTCCATTTTCATTAGTTTGAGGGTTCTCCACACTGTTCATATAGTGGCTGGACCAGGCTACATTCCCACCAGCAGTGTAAAAGTGTTCTTTTCTCTCCACATTCCCGCCAGCACTTGTTGTCTGTTTTTAGGATGTGGGCCATTCTTATTGGTGTAAGGTGGTATCTCATTGTGGTTTTGGTTTGCATTTTCCTGGTTGCTAGTGACATTGAACAGTTTTTCATGTGCCTGCTGGCCATTTGGACTTTCTTTTTTTTTTTTTGAGACTAGGTCTCGCTATTTTTGCCCATGGAACTGCAGGCTCATGTTGCCCGGGGTACCACGAACTCAAGCAATCCCCAGCCTCAGCTTCCCAGGTAGCTGGGATTACAGGCATGCGCCACCATGCCCAGCTATTTTTTGGAGCTAGGTCTCACTGTGTTGCCCCGAGTGGGACTCAAACTGTGATCCCTAGCCCCAGCCACTCCATAGACTAAAGCTTATAGGCAGGAGCCACTGTGCCCACCTCTGGACTTCCTCTTTAGAGAAGTATCTTTTTAGATCTTCTCCCGATTTTTTAACTGAGTTTTTTGCTTTGTTTTTGTTAAGTTGTGTGAGTTCTTTGTGTATCTTTGTTATTAGACCCTTATCACTTGCATGGAGGGCAAAATTTTTTTTCCCACTCGGTTGGGATTCTTTTTGTTTTTCTGTTGTCTCTTTTGCTGTACAGAAGCTTTTTAATTGGATATAGTCCCAGCTGTTTATGTTTTCCTTCATTTTTTTTGCCATCTATAGATGATAGATGTCTCCAAAAATGGATTTCTGAATTGTAATTCATGAAGAGTTTTGCCCAGGTTTTCCTCTATGTATTTTATGGTTTCAGGTCTTAACATCCAAGTCTTTTTTCCATTTTGAGTTAGTTTTTGTACATGGTGTGAGGCAGGTGTTTTGGTTCATTTTTTTTTTTGCATGTCTTGGTCCAGTTTTCCCAGCATCATTTATTGAATAGCCTGTCCTTGTCCCAATGTAAGTTTTTCACTCCTTTGTCAAAGATTAATTGACTATATATGGGTGGCTTTATTTCAGGGGATTCATGAACATGCTTTTTAAAGTTAAGAAGGCCCTGTGGTGGTCCCTCTTCGATTTGGAGGGAATGGCTGTCTGGAGATTGTGCTTCTTTGACTCCTAAGTATTATTTTTGCCAAGGTTCTATATCTAACTAATCATGTCAGAGACTTAGACTGAGTGAGTGTGTGTGCGTGTGCCTCTTGTTAGTCTTCACCGAATCATTCACAGAAAGTGTATTTAACAATAAGAAGAGAGAACAAAACAAACAAAATTCCATTCCTATATGGTGGAGACTGACAGTGAAACAGACATAAAATAATCTCATCAAACAGTGTTCTGAAAAAATATGAAATCAGTTGAAATTGATAAAGTGAAGTGGTGTACTGCTTTAGAAGAAGCTGGAGTAGTCTCTAATGAACTCATCATTAAAGAAAGACATGAATGAAATGAGTCCTAAATATGCAGGACAAGCATTGCAAGCAGAGGAAAGAGAGGGCAACAGAATTTATAAAGATTAAAGGATGTACTGCAAATCACTCAGCGATTTTTAGTTAGGTCTCCTTCTTGCACCTTGACTGGCCGGAGACACTATTCTGTGCTTTCCTAAAATGCTTAGAATGACCCCCACAACAAAGAGTTACCTAGTCCAAGGTTGCAGTAATTTCAAGGTTTACAAGCTTTTGTGTAGTCTGTTGCCATGGTGCTATGAGAGTCCTGCCTGCCTTTCCTGCCAGTTATTGATCTAAATCCTTAAATGAGTGTGTATTCTTATGCTATGAATGCTGTGCTTTGCAGGGTGACTAAGGTATCATAGAGTCAAGTGAGCGGCATGGTATTTATTCCTCTTTGGAGATTGGTGAGTGGAGATGGAGAGTTTGACAAATTGATGGTTTGGGGAACTTATGCATGAAATTATAAGGGGATGAATCACATACTGGTCATATGAATGAATGGTCTACCTCTTGTGCCATCTGAAGGTGATGAATGAAACCTGTGTGAAGGTGATGAGATTGCTTCTGTCATTACTATTTTTTTACTTTGAGGTTCATTGGTGATGACTTCATGTGTTACTCTTTGATCTTATATGCAACTATGAAAAATATCCATCTCAGTATTGCTAGTCACGAAAGACTCCTCAGAATAGCTGATCAAGCTACTGCGACATCTGAAGAAAATGTAGTTACCCAATTTAAGCACTGACAAGTCTCTTCAAAGCTGGGCAGGCATAGTACACTTTCTTTGAGTGATCACTTTTAACAAAGGGAGTGGCAAGGAAAAAATAGCTATGAATGGCAATTGACAGGTCTTCCTGATCCAACTTTTCTGTTAAGTGTCCGCAGCTTAATACATGTTACATAAGTGTTGTAATGATGGCCACAGATTCCCCCTAGTATGGATTCCTCCCTTTCAGTGTATGGATTAACAAAACATACATTGTGATAGGGAACAAATGTGTATATAGCTGTCTGCACATGTCATGGTGCCCATTGACAAAGCAGCTAGTTATTTTGCACTTATTCTGTTCCAGGCTTTTTTATACATGTTTAGCTATAAAGAAAGATCTGTATGGTCTCTGTGACTGGAAATCCAGTCTTTTTTTTTTTTTTTTTAACTTTCTGCTTTGGAACTGAAATTTTATTACCAATCATAGTGACTTTATAGGTTAAATAGATCAAGAACAATGTATTTATCCTTATATTGTAGGTCTATTGTAGATCTATGAGAGCCTGAAAATGTGTAAGATCATTAATAGGTCTGCCCAGTCCAGAAATATTCTTTATTTAAATTGGAATGATTGTGTCTTACTAAAATAGTCACATATTCATTCATATTGTGTGTCTTCTTGTGTTTTCCTAGCTTCACATCAGTCCTTACAATTAGGAGCTCAAATCCAGAAGGGTGTTGATGGTAAAGTTGATGTGAGAAGTGCTTTTCACCCCAAAGAAATGTTAGGTTTGTCATGACATCTTTTTTCCTACCTTGTGTTCTTAGATCCTAGACTAATTCCAAAGGACTTTCATCACTCACTACTGTTGACAAGAGACTTTAATTTTGGATTTTTTGTTTCTTTTAAGTTTTTTTTCTCTCTCTTCGATTTTGAGCCTAACATCTCTGATGGATACCACATTCTTTAGCTCTCCATCTCTATGAAAAAGGAATAGGTTTGGGATTTCAAATCTCTCTACTGAAAATCCAGGCTGTACTAAAAAAAGGAAAGTATGTTCCAATCACAAATGTGGTAGTTAACACATACATTTAAATGCTTTCCTAATTAAAAATGCTCATAATAAAGCAGCTATTCATTATGAAAATATGTGACTTATAGTAGGATTGCCACAGTTTACTTTCTTAGTAAGTTATTTTAGAATTAAGACAGCTACATCATGTTCTTTTGCTCTATTTCCTTTTGATTTATTCAAATGTATACTGATTTCTCTTCAGTAAAAACTTTTCTTAATTGTTATCATGTAGACAACCCCAAAATGCATAGATTCTCATTTAAGTAATTTGTCTAAAGGCAGCTCCAGCCGAGCACTGCCTTTTGCAGAATATGTTTTACAGGATATTAAGAGCATTTTAAGTGTTCTTTTATATTAATCGTTTGGCATTTAGATGTTTAAGTTATTTTAATAAATCAGATACAGCTATAATATGAAAGGTAGAAAATATATGCTTTCAGATTTCACAGACACTTTGGTGGGTTGCAGGATATTTAAAATACAAGTTTCAGATGACTATTTGCTATTGAATTTTGAGCTCTCATTACAGAAATGAATAGAGCACAGGAAATATAATAATTAGAAATATATTAATTAATTTCATATTTTTGTCTGTAAATTTGTAGTCATAAGTAGTTATTAAGTTTATGTGCATAGTCTTAGAATTTGATTTAGGGGGAAAACTATTCATCAGAAAAACTGATGATCCTACCATTTATCACAATAAATCATAAATTTCTATCTTCATATTGCACAGGTATGATATGTGCCCCCTTTTTTGGTAAGAACATTTATTATAAGTGTTAAGTTCCCTCATTTACAGGTGTTTTAACTGTCATCACCTAGAAATTTAAATAATTTTATTGATTTCATGGCACTAGCCTCTAGGGATAGTTTTTGTGAATAAATAGATCAGCAGTTGTTGTCATTTGTGTTTAGCTTTGTACTGAGTCTCAGTATATGAAGCCTTGATAAGGACTAGGTGAAGTGCTTGCTCAGAGGGCATGGTCCAGAGTCTGTGTCTGAAACACTGGTAGGCTGGTTGATAGACTTCTTAGGGTAAGAGAGACCCATGCCCAAAGAAGATGGGGAATTGTGGAGGTCAGCAAAGTTATGTAGGCTTCATTACTCAGGACTTCTCAGCATCTTTAATATTCTATTCTGAATTCAGAATTGGGCATCTCACTTTCGCTATTCACTAACACACTTCATTAAGGAAGGGAAAGAATGAATCAAAATAAAGAGTACATGCCAGTGTGGTAGGGAACTGTCTTTACTGAGTTAGGTTAGTGTCTTCTCTCACCATTAGTTCCTACCCACCGTAAGAGGTTTTGCTGATGTGGAGTGCATGGTTCCATGGAAATTTTAGTAAAAGACAGTGAGTTGCATGTGATTAGCACACCCACTATGAACTGAAATGCAGAGATATGCTTGATTAAGAGGAAAAGCTCTTCCAATGTACATCAAAATTATTTTCCTCTTTCATTATTACTTACTGAGATGGAACATTTGTATATGAAGGAATTCCTTAGGAAATGTAATGCCATTTTGTATATAAATGTAATAAAATGTAATAAATTTATATGTAATATATAATATAATATATATAATATATTATATATGATATATATAATATAAATGTAATAAATGAATAGTTTTCCCCCTAAATCAAATTCTAAGACTATGCACATAAATTTAATAACTACTTATGACTACAAATGTAATAAAATGTAAAATGTAATAAAAATATGTACTCATCACCATAAATGAAAATATTTACTAGAAATGACTACATTTAATTTATGGACATGTGTTTTATATAATATAATCTTTAAAAGGGTGATGATACATATGAGAGTATGGGATGGTTTTATTTCACATTGGATTTGGGAATAATAGAATTGTCACCAACAAATGCTTAGACGACAGGAATAAACCCCCTAAGAAATGAATTGCATAAAAGAACTGAAAGGTTTTAGTCAAGCATGGATGCCTGCATTGGGCCTCAGCACTGAGGTAGCAGAGAAGATGAAGTTTGAAGATTAAATTTTAAGAGGGAAGAGGGAAAATAACTGGATTTGAGAGTATAGGGAGAGAAAGAAAAAATGGTAGAATGGTCCTCTGATTATCCTTCTGTTCTTCCAAGCTGTAAAGAATAGCACACTCTCTGATCATACCCATCAAACACTAGCCATTCTAGCCATTGACACAGGAACCTGGGAGTTGTGGGGGAAGGAAGAGCAAATCGATCTTGGTTGACAATCAGTGCTATAGAGCATGTGAGGCATAATAATAATAGGCAGTATATCACTGTATAGAATTATTAGATGGTAAAGCTGGCCATGATGGTTGACCTGACAAATTGAGTTAGGTAATTATGAAATGTACCTTATTGCAGGTGGACAATTGTTTTTCTTGTCATTGGTTATAACAATTGTGGATGGATTTTATTTCCCCTTGATTTGTACTGTGTCAATCCCTAGAAAGCATGAATGAAGTTGATTGTATTTCAGACTGAAGAAAAAAATACAAAGAAATTTCCTAGTTAATGGATGCATGTTTACCCCATATCTGTACAATTTACTAGTTAAGATTAACACTTAGATAAAAATGATCAGGTATGTTTTTAGACCCTGTGGACTGTAGCAGGATTGTAGCTGTCATGCTTCATCTAACATCTTTTTTATGTGAAGAATGAAAGATACTACCCAGATTAAGAGAAAACTGTAGATGAGGTTATAGTGGTATTTACCTGAAAAGGGTGGCCTGCAGAATGTGTGTGTCAGAGAGAGAGACAGAGAGGCAGAGAGACAGAGAGAGAGAAACACAGAGAGTGTGAGCATATATACATAGATATGATTTTTGATGTCTGAGGTCAGAATAATCTCAAACTTCTGTGGAAATGAATTCATAACACATTTAAAGCAAGCTATGATTTGCGATCTCATTTTAAAATTGGAAATTGCATTTATGTGGGTTAAAATTTTATCTGTAACGATAGCTTAGTAACAGCATTATTTTCAAATTTTAATGCAATGAGAGGTTAACTTTTTGAGTTTTGGAGTAGAAAGAAATAAATCTTATTCTTTTTTTTTTTTTTGGTCTGCCAAGGAATAAAATATTCCTTGGCATGGACAGTAGTGCCCTTTCTCACACCTCTTTATAACTTCTACCCTTTTGTTTCTGGGCTTTTAAATTCTCTTTGGCAGAATTTTCTCTCTTCCCCCTTTTTCTCCCACTGGACCTAAACAAGTTATCCCTTATGCTGGCTCCCATTTCTCTCTTTAGAGAGCTGTACCTCGCTGTTTGCTATAGCCTTCTTTATTTTTCCTTCTATTTGTCATATTTGGAGAGGTTGGCAAGGTGGCAGGATTTGAGTTTAATGAAAAGGAAGTGGATTCTTATCTCTTTACACTGTATCTGTATGAAGAGAAAATAAGATGCATTATAGTGAAGCGTTTACACTTCACCATGATGAAGCTTTTAGTTCTCATCATGTTGAGTGGAGACTGGAAAATCTGCCAAATGTTTTAGTCTGTGTTCAACTCAGCTCAGGTTTGCTCTGATACCTAAGTGGAGACCAGAGAGGGGTTGCAGAAGCTTGAGGACTTGAACTTCTGTTTTTTTTTCTCCTACTTTCTCTGTAAGTAGAAAAGCATATTAAATTCATATTCTGGTCATTTTTTTGAGATTCATTTGGACTATACCGGCTGACCTTTATGTGTGACTTCTGTCTGTGTATTCACTTTCATTTAAAGATCATTAAGATGCTCAGTCTTATTACTGGAATTCTTTGTCTTCTCTTATAACTTATTTTGTCATTTAATTACCATGGAGATGAGATAAAAATCCGATACCAAAAAGTAATTATTATGTCTGCACAACTCATTTTTCCTACCTTTATTTAATGTGTCTAGTTCAGCAAACAGTCTTTGGAGCATTAAGATGACACTCCTTTTCCATTCATCCCTCTCCTCATTCCTCCTTTTCATCTTTAATGAACCATAGCAAAACTGGGATAGCTTGAGAATTTATTAAAATTGTAATAATTGTTCTTTATTTACCTATTTATTTTTGAGAATAGGTCTTGCTATTTTTGCCCATGGAACTGCAGGCTCACATTGCCCAGGGTACCACGGACTCAAGCAGTCCCCAGTCTCAGCTTCCCAGGTAGCTGGGATTACAGGCGTGCGCCACCACGCCCAGCTATTCTGGAACTAGGTATCGCTACGTTGCCCTGAGTGGAACTTGAACCACGATCCCCGGTTTCTGGGTTCCGTCAGTGGCTTCCTAGACTGCTACTTGCAGGCATGCGCCTGTAAGTTCTGCCCAGCCCTGATAATGGTTGTAATGTTTGTTTTTACACACACACACACACACACACACACACACACACTCTCTCTCTCTTTTTAAAAAAACCATTTGATATTTAGTAACATTCTTTCAACAATGTAGAGCATATAATTAATCTGTGTCAATACATAAAGACCCGTCATTATATTCCATGTATAAAAATATATAGACAAGCATTATTCAAACATCTGCTTGTTGGTGGACATTTGCCCTATATCCAGTTTTTTGACGCTAAGTGCTCTGGTATTTATCTTTACATGCTGATGCTTTTACATTTCGAAGAGATTTATCAAAAATGGAACTGCTGAATCAAAGAATATAGTGTTACTTCTTCCCATGCCCTTCAGTAACAGGCTTTTAAGATTTGATGATTTTTCCATCACAAAGAATGGGGAAAATGAGTAGAATGAGTCCATACTATCTAGACTGAAAATAAGTGAATTAATCAATTATGAAGGAATTGCTTTTATAGGCAAAAATATTTTAAAACATAAGCTGTTGCCTGGCCAAGCTTAAAATCCAAAATGGAGGTATATGTCTTAAGAAGTGTGTGTGTTGAGGAATGGTATAGGGAGATGTGCTAGATTTGTGTTTCCAGGAATTGAATCTATCCTATAAAATTTTCAGAAGTGTTTTTGACAAATATAGTCAAGTTGAAACTATTCAGGAGAAAAATGATAAAAACATAATAACATCTATTAGAAACTTAGGAGATTGATTTTTACAGTATAGACCACTTGAGAAATGGAAGTAATCAAGTGGTTTGTTTGCTATGTAATATTGCTTTGGTTTGAAACATATTTTTTGCTTTCACTAACAACAAGTTGGGAGGAAAAGACTAGTACTTAACTACTGATGAATGATAATAACAGACTAATCAAAGACTTCAGTGTGGTAATGGGTGATGGAAAGTTCTGGAGATGCTAGAAGTTTGATACATGAGCCAAAATATGGAACTTTTGAAGTTGGCTGTTGCATAAATAATAATTCATTGAGCATTTGTGTTTATGTAGAAACATGTTAGGTGTTTTAATTTCTCTCATCAATCTTAATAGAAGGATCTGGTTACTACTGATATATATCTATATATATATGTATTGATGTGTGTGTGTGTGTGTGAAAATCTGGAAACAGTTACACAACTTGTTCATAATGTTTGTATCATGCTAGAAGGTGCTGAGCATATATAGTCTGATATCAGGTCAAAAGGGGCAGAAACCACCAATCACCAAGCCACATTCAAAATGTGGTTTCAGCCATCCAGGTTCCCTCAGGTTTGTACCACCTGAGCGTAGCAGTTGCCACTCAAAATGCAGTTTAACAGCAGTGTTTATTTACAAGGGAAAATTAACAGGGAAAATAAAAAGTCCTTAAAGCTACAAATTATCTTACCCCAGTCACCATTTTCAGTCCCAAAGTTTCCAAAGATACATGTCCATGCTGGTGCCCTTTGCCCCTCCAAACCTGAGGCAGGCACTCTGCAAATTCCAGTCTTTCTCTGGCGTCTTCTCTTTTCTTCTTCTCTCTACAGTGTTCCGAGCTGCTCCATTTATCCAAGGTGCTTTAAACTTTTTCTACTGTTGCTGATGAATGAATCAGCTTTCTACATCCCTGGCCATCTCCAGGTAACAGCTCATTATGCTACTGTGCTCAGTGCCACACTCTCTACACAGGCCACTCTTCTACCAGTCACAATGGCTCCTTGCCACCACCAGCTTACTCTTTCAGGGGGCTTCTGCCCAGCCTTGTCACTCAGTCTACTCTTTACCCATCTGCCATTATTCTCTCTCCTCTTCCCAAAAGACTGTCTCCTCTAGTCTCTACTGCTTTCCTTTTTTTTTTCTTCTTTCTTCTAAAAGCTAATGGCTCCAGTTTCTCTTACACACCCTTTAAGTGATACATTCTCTCCTCTTGGTCCACACCTGGAAAGTACCCTAAAAGTATACTACCTTGTTTAGAACATCTTTTACCTCTGTGTTTTTCAAACACAGCTAATGGCATCAGTACCTAAATTTTAATACTGTCCATACTGGGGTCCCAGCCTCAACACTGCCCATATTGGGGTCCCAGCTTCAAGTTCACTGTGCTCTCTCCTCACTCTGTTTTCAACCCCTTTCCTCCCCTCCCACTCTGATTGCCTCAGTTCTGTTTTCAACTTTCAATGGTGGTTTTTCAAATTTAACTTTGTCTGACCCTTTATTCTGCTTCACTGTTCCATGTGTGAAGTCAGTATTTGTCTTTCTCCTTTTGCCTTACACTGCTTAGCATAATGCCATCTAGCTCTGTCCATGTTGCTGCAACTTACATGGGTTTATCTGTTTTGATCACTGGGTAGTATTCTTTGCCTTCTTGATCCACTCCTCTATTTTGGGGCACTTACATTGTTTATGCAACTCAACTACTATAATTAATACTGCAATAAACAGAGGAGTACAAGTTTCAAATTACTATTTTTGCATTTTCTGGGTAGACACTTCAGAGTAGACTTGCTGGGTAACAGGGAAGATTCACTTTTTATCTTTTGAGAAACCTCCAACTTCTTTCTGTAGGTGTTGGGCTACCCCACTTTGTCAGCAACAGTGTAAGATGGTTCCTTTTTCTTCACACCCTTACCACAAGAATCTTCAAGTTTCCATCTATCGGCTTGTCCATCCACCTTACACTTGGAGAGTATATCAGAGATTGCCATCTTTCCTCAAAGTTGGCCACATAGAACATAACAAAGGATGATAATGAAGGGGAATGTTTTTCAAAAAATAGATAAATTCACAAGTGTAAAGTGGAAATTAGTTTGATGACCCAGCAGTGGGATTAGTGTGAGACACTCCTTCTAGTCTGACAAAAACATTGGGGAAATGTGCCTGAATCCAGACTTCATGTTCACTTATTTTCTTCTGGCTAGTCATTTCTGCAGAGGATAGCACAAATAAAATACCTTTTCTTGAGTTTGTGACCTGGCATTGAAAATTTGGCTTTTTCACTAAGTAATGTCAGTACTTTTTCAATAAGTAATATGAGAATTGGTCCTAGAAAGTCTGCGCCATTGTCCGAATTATTCTAGAAAAGAGTCCATAGGTGGCTCAGCTGGAGAAGAACTGGGACGCATAGGTTCTGGCAGCCTCCATTTGATGGGAATTTCAAGTTTGTTCCGTTTGGTTTCTGTTTGTAGGACAGGATGTCTCTTTAGCAGTCTCTTGGGATGTTTGAAAGTTAAAACAGTTCATTTTATAATTAGCATCAATATCAGCATAAGAAGAATGTTACATGGAGTTGTGCACGGAAACACTGGAGAAAGAAGGCTGCTTGCTTGCTGTAGGCTCTCCACTCTGCATCCACATGAGGCTGTTAAGAAACTCTACACCCAGAGAGCAAGACTGTTGCTTCAAAGAAGATTGAAGTGGACATACAGTGACTCAGAGATTGCATTATGTCTGACTTGTCCCCAGAGGATGTGTTCTTTTCTTACATGTATTTCAGAGGAAAACTGGCCCCCTTTCCTCTGCCTCCTTTATTCTCAGATTGCAACAATCTGTTTGTCCCCCTCCCCTTACTTTCATTAATAATTTTAACCAAATAGGGAGCGTGTGTAACATTTTATCCCTTAGAGAAAGTTCTTTTAAACTTTCTCTAAACTTGCAAGAGTATAATAAGATTTACAAAGCAATATAGCCTACCTTATTTCCTTATTTCCTGGATACGGATGGATCTTTTTAATAGCATTAAGAATAGTGTTGTAAGTGAAATGTTTGTCTCATAAAGAAAACCTTCCTTTTGATAATTTAATTGATAGGGACTTATAAATTGAGTGTTGTCAAATACGCAGTTTTAAAAGTAGCCTGACAGAAATAGCTGATTCCTATGTGAAATAAACTCTGAAGATCTTGGCTGAGAGTTGAAATTCTGAAATCATTAGATTAACTTGATCTGACATCTTCACATCTCCAGCTTTTTTTCAGTCATGGGGAGTGACATGGAGACCAGGGGATTTTTTTACTAAGGGAGTGAAACTGCTGTCCAAACCAGAACCATACTGTGCGTTTTTCTTTGGGTGACTGAAAACCATGTGGTTGACTTCCTTAAAAAGTTGGAGAACTTTTTTTAAAGAACAAGTTCCTATTATTATTGAAATTTTAAATGTATTTTTATTAAACAGATTGATATTAACACAAGTGCCTTTCCCTTTTTCAAACATGAGTGGAAATTCCAGGTAACGCTTGGTAGTTATGGAAAAAACCAGCTTGTGTCTGTTAATTATCTTCCATTATCAGACTAGGTCCTCAACCTCAGAAAACACAGGATCAGCAAAAGAGAAGTAAAGCCAAAGGCTTTGCTGAGGTGGGGTGGGGTGTGGCATAGTTTTTGTACAAGAATTTCATCCCTTTACCTGGAGGCTACAGGTTCCTGATGTTTTCTGATTGAATGATCTGTGGCTTTATATTTTGTCACTTTCTCTTTGTACTTCATACTTAGGCACCAGGAACATTTGTCATTCTTGAACAGTCTCTCATTTTCCCTTCAGCTGGATCCTAATTTGCATGTCAATTTTGAATTCACCATGGCCTCTTATCTGTTAAAATCTCATGTTAAGTAACTATCTCCAAAATCACTTTTTTGTCTAAATGTTGATATATTTTAAATTTTGTTCTGACCTCCCAGTTTGAGTTAATTATTGCATATTTCTATAACTTACTATTTTTCACTAAATTTTGCTAACTATTGACATCTGCTTTTCCTTGCATGATAGTATATAGATTTCTAGAAAGACAAGATTTAAGTGTCATTTCTCTGCTTAATCTGACCTAACCTGGAACTGTACAAAGAAAAATTGTGAAATAAATATTTGGAGTACTTTATTGAATTATGTTTCTCTATGGAATACAAGCATAGCATTTCTTCTAGTCACTAAATATTAAAGTGTTTATTTGGTAACTTTATTTTCTAAGCACCTTTCTAGTGCTGTCCAATAGAATTCTCTGTGAGAAGGAAAAGTTTTATTCTGTGCTAACAAGGCAGCCACTAACTACATATGACCACGAGACCCTAAAGTATGTCTAGTGCAGCTGATAACTGGATTTTGATGTTCATTTAATTATATTTAACTTAATTTAAATAGCCACATGTGGCTGGTAAGAAATATGCTTTCTGAGCTGTGGTATATGCACATGATGGAATACTATTCATCAATGAAAGAAGACAAACATGTTATTCATGGCAACATGGATGAAGCCAGAAAGACTCATGATAGCAGAAATAAGCCAGAAAGAAAAAGAGAAATACTGGATGGTCTCACTTATACGTGAGACAAAGGGAAAACAAACACACAAAAAAATTTAAAACTAATCAAACTAATTTTTAGTAAATTGAAGCATAAGAGGGGGAGGGGAAGAATTGGGGGTGGAATGGGCACAAAAGCTTAAGAGTATGGTTTATGGTTGATAAGGTGGTGGGACAACCTTGGGGTAGATGATGATGTACAATAAAATAAAAAATATAATTAAAAAAATACCACACACAAAACAAAGAAATATGTTTCTGGACCTTTTCCTTTTTTAATCCAGCAGTATTTATATTTTGCACCTATTAGATTTTCTAGGTCCTTTGGATACTATGAAACATTTGTTAATTGCAGGACTCAGGACTTTCTCACATTACTACAGGGAGACCAAGAGATGCCACCTCTCATTCATACAGGATAGTGAGTGTGATGCTGTAGGGTAAATAGAGTATTGGCGCACATAGAAGAGGGTGGTATGAAAAACATTATAGTGTACAGAACTTGGGGTGAGAGGAGAAAGGGCAAGGAGGGTATCTCAAGGTCCTTTGAGGTGAATATATTTTATGAGATGTGGGAGGAGGGCACTGACAGTTGATCTATTTCTATTCATGAGAAACCTGTCATATGGCAATCAAATGCCCTATAAGCCACACATAGAGAAGGTCTCCCATGAAAGACAATTCAATTCTGTAAAATCCTGTTATTTCACCTATTTCTTTGATTCTGAGCCCTGACACATTTTCATGGGTTTTCGATACCAGGTCTGTAGAGCCACAGCTGAATCTTCAGTACCTAACAAAACATTTGTCATGTGGAAGGTGCATTGGAAACC
>PVHY01022779.1:0-21930 GCA_004024945.1 Uropsilus gracilis | reverse complement strand
GGGGGGTTCTCATTGAGTTTCCAGGTGTGACCCAACAGCGGTCCCCGGCCTGGCCAGACATCCCGTGTTTATTCCCTGCTCAGCCTCCTGAGAATCCAGAGGACAAATCACGAGCAATCCTCAGGCTCTGACCCCTGTTGCTTCAGGTTTTCACCGTGAAGTAGATTTTATGACAGTGACAACAGCACAGGTGAAGAACGATGAGCTACGTGGGACATTGGGGTTCTCAGGCTCTGCCCCTTGGCTGGGACCGAAGGTAGCAGGGCGGGAGGCGCTTTTCTCCCTGGGCTCAACACACAGGGTAAGACGGATAGGAAGGGCCAGGCTGGGAGAGGGGGGTGGGGGAGGGAGAGCCAGCATGTGATGGGGTGTGGACCCGTCCCCTCTGCGGGTGCCCCAGAGAGAGGAGCCAGTGTCAGCCTGGGCCAGGGTGAGGGGACTGGGCTCCAGACTCTGGCTTTGGTCAAGGAATTTGGGAGCAGATGGAGCAAAACCACTGGGAATTCTAGATTCTGAGTGGGATTCCTGGCCATGTTACTCACTCCTTGATATTTCCAGTGGGGGTGGGGTAAGGGGGCACCTGGGGCCTAGGGCTACAGCTGGGGCCCCTCTGGGGCTCATGGGACTGGGGGTCAGTGCCTCCTGTAGCCTGGAAGGATGTGCGGTGAGTGAGATGAGGACAAGGGGAGCTTCCCAAGGAGGACAGGGGACACAGACCAGGTGGCACTCCAGGTGAGCCCAGCGGGAGAGGCAAGACAGCTGGAGGGGCCCTGCGCACTGGGATTCGGGCCCTGGTTAGCGCAGGCGTCCCGGGTTCCCTCGGCCTGGAGAGGAAATGGTCTAGAGAAAGGAGAGCTGGTTAATCGGTGAATCTGGCTGCAGGGAGGGCGCAACTCCAGGTGTACTCCAGTTTGAATGACCCGCGGCTGTGGGGAGCAGGCAACTGTCACCAGATTCCCCTGGACGACAAGGCAGCCGGCCTGGGGGGGACGGCGCGAGACCAGTCAGCGGTGGTCAGGCCCGGGCTCCTCAGCTCCAGATCACCCGAGTGCGCAGCCTCTGCAGGGGAGGAGGAGGCCAAGGCCCGAGGCTCTTTACAGGGAGGCACGGCCCCCCTGACCTTGGAGACAAGGTGTGCATTGTGGCCTTCCCCGCCGTACCTCGGGCTGTCCGCTCGTGAGTGACACTCTGTCCGCCATTTCCCTATGTTGGCGAATGAAGGCGCGGACGGAGCAACCGAGCGGGTGTCACTGTCACTTTGCTCCGCCGGGTATTCGCGAGCACAGAGGAGCTTCTCGCCCATCCCACGGTCGGAGCCAGGTTCAGAGCCAGGCCGGGCCCGCCGCCCTGCAGTCTCCTCCTCCGCAGGGCTGGGACCCCCAGGCTTCAGGCCGGTGAGCAGCCGGGCGGCCAGTCTGGTGGTTCAGCTCAGCTGGAGCAGCGCCCGGGGCGTTGGCCGGAGCTGGACGAGGTCTCCGTTTTCCCGGTCGAAGGAGAAATGAAGGAAGCTTCTGCCGAGGCTGAGCGGAGACAGGCCTGTTCTGCGACCTGGGAATTTGCTGCAGGTTTGTTTTCCTGGGCCTTTGGGGTCAGAGAAGAGCAAAGGCCTTAGTATTCTGCGAACTAGAGACGAACTGCATTGCTGTAGCTCACAGCGCTTCAGAGACGAGCCTTGCAGCGATCAAAGGCCAAACATTGAAAGTCTCTCCCTCTCTCTCCCCCCTCTCTCTATATATATATGTGTATGTATGTATGTACGTATGTATGTATGTATGTATGTATGTATGTATGTATGTATTTATTGTTGTCTCAAAACCGCAGGCTCACGTGGCCCGGGCTACCACAGACTAAAGGAGTCCCCAGCCTCAGTCTCCCAGGTAGCTGGGATGACAGGCGTGCGCCACCATGCCCAGCTATTTTTTTGGAACTTGGTCTCGCTATGGACCCCAGGTGGGACTCGAACCGCGACCCCTAGCCCCGGCCACTTCATAGGGTGAAGCTTACAGGCACAAGCCACCGTGCCTGGCTAGGTATCACTATTTTTGCCCATGGAACCGCAGTCTCACATTGCCCATGGTACCACAGACTCAAGCGGTCCCCAGCCTCAGTTTCCCAGGTCCCAGGTAGCTGGGATGACAGGCATGCGCCACCAAGCCCAGCTATTTTAGGGACTAGGTCTCTTTGTGTTGCCCCGAGTGGGACTTGAACTGCAATCCCCAGCCCCAGCCGCTTCCTAGGCTGAAGCTTATAGGCACGAGCCACCGGTCGGGCTCATGTTCAGTTTAATGGTAGATCCTAGCAATTCTTGAGCTCCTTCAGCTTGACCCTGTCCAGCTTCTTCTCACTAAGACATTCTCTTAGAAATCTGCTGAGCGCGCTCCGGTTTCCCGCTTTCAAAGTCGTTCTTTCCAGCGCCAGAGCAGCGACTCAGCAAAACCAGGACCACTTTTGGTTCCTCTGTTTATGGAACACGCGTCTCCGTTTCTCTACGTGCAGATTCATCTTAATGGATATTGAGCTGGCAGCTGCGAGGCCTGTCTCACATCATCCCTCCAGGTAGGAAGGATGACTTACAAGGTCCTTCTGTGACGTCCAGGACCTGTTTTCCCAGGTGACGCAGACACGCCTCGTTAGTGGGTTCGGCCTTTGTAGTTCCTGATGTGAGCCTGAGCTCCATAATCACATCTTGGTAGGATAGTTTGAGTATCTAAGGAGCACCCATGATTGGAGATAGATCCTAACCTCCCCAGAGTGGCGGGAGGGCTGTGTGGCAGGACTGCAGGAAACTCTCCCCACAGACCCATCCTGTGACACCAGCCTGGGGGACCCCTGCGTTTGGTTTCCTCGGGGCAGCTCCACTGGAGCACGACCGGGAGTCACCCACAACCGCCACACCCGAAATCTCTCCTCCTGTCCTCGCTCCCAGTCACACAGCTGCCTCTGACATGCGTCCACTCCGTTTCTCTGTCCTTCCAAAGCGGTCATCTCACCTGACTGGCTACCTTTTCCCCATCACCAAAATGAACCCAGAACCCGAGTCCTGTTCCTCTGAGCCAGAAACACCTGCTAGTCCCAGCCTGTTCCCCTTGCCCCTGCCCTCCCTCCCACATATGCAACCACATCCTCTCAGATCCCGATTCCCAATGAGAATGAAACCGGACCACGAGAGCTCCTGGAGTTGAAATGTTGGAAGTCTCAGTCTCCACTATGCCCTGTGCTCTGGGCGGGGATGTTGTGTTTTCTCTGTTGTTTACCCTCCACAAGCTGATGAGTCCCCGCTTCAAAAATGGTAGGAAAAGCCTCGCCTGGAGCCCTGGAAGGGTCAGGCAACGTTGTCTGTGACCAGGGACCTTGGACGGCTGTGCGTGATGCTTCCCCCACAACCCAGTGACCGTCAGTCCAGGGCCTGGTGCCTGCTGCTGCCGTGCTGGTCAGTGTGCGTGATGCTCCCCTTGCAGCCCAGTGACCATTAGTCCAGGGCCTGGTGCCTGCTGCTGCTGTGCTGGTCTGTGTGTGTGACGCTCCCCCCATGACCCAGTGACCGTCAGTCCAGGACCTGGCACCTGCGGCTGCCATGCTAGTTAGTCTCCAGGATGATCCCCACACAGCGGTATCCATCAGTCCAGGGTCTCAGCGCCCACTGCTGCCATGCTAGTCAGTGTGTGTGACACTCTCCCCGCATAGCCCAGTGACCATGAGTCCAGGGCCTGTGCTCTTGGGTCTCGGGTCATCGGCACATGGGAGGAGCCCATACCTGTTCTTCTGGGATCTCCTGGCTGTAGCTTCTGCCTTGGCCTCTCTGGAAGCTCCTTCTCTGTCCCCGATGCTTGTCATACTGTGGATATGGACATGTCCTTCCTGCTCTGCAGACCCACATCTGCTAGGCTCTGTGGTGGCGGGTCCCAGCTCTTCCCTCAAGCCCGGTCCCCCTTCCCGGGCTTCCCAGTCAGGTCAGTTCCTGGCCGAGGCTTTTGTTGGTTCCCAGAAGACACTTCGAGAGCAGCACATGGGGCCTAGAGAGTGCTCATGAGGTCAGAGTTTCCCCTCCTGGAGTCCCTCCTCCTCTGTCAGGGTTGGTCTCCTCCAGTGACGTCCTGGGACTTGGTTCTGGTCACTTCACTGATGTCCCTCTGGTGTTCACAGGCGAGTGCCACTCGTTGCTGGTCAAGGTCAGGAGGCCATCTTTGGCCATCCAAGGCTGTCCTAGGCCTGTGACCAGGTCTTGTCCCCATTCAGTGTCCTTCAGGCAACACGGGGATGGCTAAGGCTTCTGACTGTGGGGGCCCTTGGGGTCAGTGGAACAACGTGAACAGAGGTGAAGACAAAGTCAGGCTGGAGCAAACACAGGAAACGAAGATAATGTCCATGTTTTCCTAGATTCGCGTGACTGCTGTTTTCATCAACACACAGTTAACTGATTCTGACTCATAAGTGCCCGTAGCACCACAAACCCCTGTATCAACTAAATTCAAATCTGAAATTTTAACTCATTACTTAAACAGTTTAGAGCAGATGAGTGCATCCCTTCCTGTGCTCATGGAATTCTGGGTCGTGGTTGCTTTGAGTTATTCAATCCCTAGTTCCCCATCACCATCACCACTCACCGCCTCCCCCATGTGGCAGTCACCCCATCACTGGGCTGCATCTGTCACAGTCCATGAACTAGCAGTGGCTCGTCATCATCACCCAAGCAGGTGGCTGACATCCTGACTCGCTCCTGCTGCTGCATTTTTTGTGGTTTTGGACAAATGCACAACATGAGACATGCGGTTCCCTTGTTGGAGGAACCCCCAGACACGAGACTGAGTCAGAGTTCCCGTGAAGCCTCAGAGCTTGACTAGCTGGAAACGACTGTCCCTCAGGCCAGGGAACAGCCCCTGCACAGCTTAGTCAGTTTAGAGAAACAGAAACTGCATCCGGGCATCTGCCGATGCTGGAGCAGGCGGAGCGCAGGGCAGAGACGAGCTGTTAGAAACCAGGGAGCAGGTCATGAGTCCTGGTGCTGATTGTTAACTGCTGGCGCAGCCTGTGTCTAGGGAGGAACTTGACAAATTGCTTCATGACTAGAAACTATTCCCTGTGGTGACCTTGGAGCTGCTCTTTAAGCTGTGGCAGCAGAAGGGGCTTGAGAATTCACACAGTTGAGAAACCCTACACGTGGAAAGAATGTGGGAAATAATTTTACGAGATGTCGACCCTTCAGAGACACCAGAGAGTTCACATAGGTGAGAAACAATATGAGTGTAAAGAATGCGGAAAAACATTTTTTGAGCTGTCACTCCTCCGGAGACACCAGAGAATTCACACAGGAGAGAAACCCTATGAGTGTAAAGAATGCAGCAAAACTTTCTTCCAGAAGGTATCGTTCACTCTACACCAGAGAGTTCACAGAGGTAAGAAACCATATGCATGTGAAGAATGTAGCAAAAATTTCTCATGGACATCAGGCCTCAAGAGACACCAGGCAGTTCACACAGGAGAGAAACCCTATGAGTGTAAAGAATGTAGCAAAAGTTTCTCCCAGAAATCAACTCTCATGGAACACCAGAGAATTCACACAGGAGAGCAACCCTATTAGTGCAAAGAATGTAGGAAAACTTTCTCCTATAAGGCAACCCTCAGTGGACACCAGAGAATTCAGTCACTTGCCAGGTTCATGAGGGGCGCTGGCTTCTGGCCAAGGCATCTCAGTGCATTTCCCTCCTAGATTAAAGCTGCAGGGTTTAGGGAAAGGGTGGTGGTCACTCCAGGGGCTCATGTAGCTGAGATGCATTAGGCCTGGGGGATGTTGGGCCTTCATTCTCTCTGTCAGAGATGGAGTGTGGTCCGGGGAGATGGGTGCCCCTGGGAGGACAGCAGGCACGACTGGTGATAAGGATTCTGTGATGCTGGAGTCATTTCCCGTCCTCCTACCCCTGACCTGTTGGTCTGTTTATGTGGAGACCCTGACTGACCAGCCCAAGCAAAGTCCTAAAGTTCATCTGAGAGCTGCTGATGACGTTTAATCGTGGACTGTCTCTATGACAGGATGTGGGCATCCAGGGCTCCTCTCTCCTAGCAGATTCCACCTGACCATATACTTCTCCTGGGATTGAAGGTTCCTGCATGGAAACCTGGGTGTCCGTCCCCAGGGTCCCCAGGCCTGTCTCCCTCTCCCTCATAGCACACAGTCTCATTTCTAGAAATCTGGTCAAATATTTTCACGTCCTGCAGAGATATCCACCGTTTTCATTTTCAGCAACATGGTGGATACATCTGGACCTTTTCATGTCCATATTCCTTTCCAAGTCAGCCATTTAAACGATGCATCAATTCCTAGCACTGCGGCCAAAAATGTGATGCTGTATACTGTAAATTGTTTCCCATTTATAAACCTGATCTGGCTGTTTTGATTTATAATCCCTGTAAACTAGTTTGATGAGTGAAATGGCCTGTCCCTGTCACACCAACTCCTGACCTGTGATGTCGCTATGCTGGTGTAGATGCTTACTGATGTCCTTACGTGCTGTTTGCAGCCCCCTCACTGCAGTCTGCCCTGGCTGAGCTGCTGGGCTGGACATGACTCTTCCCCGCTGGCCAGCCTCTAATCAGAGCCTGTGGTGCTCCAAGGAGTGTGAGCTGAGTCGGGGTGTTTTGCTCAAGCTTGATGCCCTATTGACTAGTAACACTGAAGTCCTGGCAGGTGGGTTCCACCAGGTCTGGTGACATGGGAGCTTCTTCTGCTGTGCGGGTTTGTCCCCAAAATGTACCCATGACCAGCCAGTACCAGATGCCCCTTCCTGCCCCACTTGGACTCCCCAGTGCTGAGAAAGTGAGTTGTGACTCAGGTTTGCAGAGGAGGCTGGAGCCTGCTGCACATACCTACACCTCCCCTCGTGAGGTGTGGGCAGCCTCAGTGGGCGCTGCCCTACCCTAATGTCCTCTCTTTCCTTCCCTCGCTGTGACTGTGGTCTCCTCTGCTGGCCTGTGGACCCCTCAGTCTCTTCTTCCTGCGGCCAGTGCCTGGACTCCCAGAAAACGGACGGTTGACATGGACCTGAGCCTGTAGACTTGGCTCCACCTTGTCCTCTGGTTCATCTGTCGATGCTTTTGCGTTTCTAATGTCCACCAGCACAAGTTCTTCGGCCTTCTATCTTTCCTGTTGAGCAGTGTTTCTGGCAGCCTCCAGCGTGGAGAACGGCATTTCAGTCTACCAGAAATACCTTACATATGTCATCATTTCCCCCCGTCATCTGTTTTATATACAAGTAGGTGTGGAATCTTGTGAAACATGTTTATTAAGCAGCCAGACTCCTTTTCATCGTGAAATACGCTGTCACCTGCTGCACCGTTTTCAGTGTGGTGTCTCGCCGTCCTCAGGTAGGAGGTGTCTGATGGCATGGGACACAGCTCACTGTGATGGGCATTGACGTGTGTCCATCGCACAGGTGTGACTGTCTGCTCTCGGGGCCGGGAACCTGGGGACAGTGTTTGGTGTTGAGGCCTGCAGAGCGTCCCTCTCCTGTTCATCCAGGGAACCCGTGCTGCCTGGGCTGAGGCTTCGTGTTCCCCCAAGTCATGGTCCCACTGGGTGTGGAAGCCTTGAAGGGAAGGCACCCTATTTTCCTTCATTGTGGTGTGGCCCCAGGATCATAGGCCTGGCCTCCCCAGTGCCCCAAAGTGGTTGATGACCTAGGAGTGAAACTCCCTTCAGCTCAGGCTCAGCCCAGCTCGCCAACCCCGCTCTCTGCCCCAGTGTCTGAGGCTGCATCTCAGCTGTGGGATCTGTGTTCCTAGAGCACCGTCCACACTCGGCCTGTGCCGCACTCTGTGTCTCAGTCAATTGTTAGGGTGTAACAGCCTCGTGAGCTCCCCAGCACCTTGATCCTGATGTTGGGGTGTCTGGGGCTCTGGTCATCAGGCTCTGAGCAAAGCATTGAGGGGACAGTTGCAGAATGGCTCACAGACCCCGGGGTTCTCAGAGCTTACTCCCCTCTGCTGGGGCCTGGGACCCTCACAGTCTGTCAGGGCTTTGGGGCAAGCAGCCTGAGACTGGTCAGGGATGGTCTGGGAGTCCACTGTGGGCTGAGCCTCAGGCCGAGGGGTGGAGTGTGGCCATAGCTTCTCTCTGGCTGGTCTCTTGGTGCAGCTGCCCCACCCTCAATGCACAAGGTAAAGAACCAGCTGCCTGAAGTCACCCCTTCATTGTGTGGGTCCAGAGGAAGCTGGAAGTAGGATGGGTCCCACTCCCTGGAGGGCATGGACAGGGCCTGGTGGGCAGCTCTGCACCTCTCCCTTTACTGACTGAGGGGCCCTAGTTGCAGGGAGGTGGGGGGCTCCATGCAAGTCCCTGTGCCTCTGCCTACCCCGCCCCTGCCATCTCTGGGCCTCTGCCTGGGTGGGGAACCTGTTGGGGTGCGCTGCTGGGGCCTTTCCTCTGAGGACTTGGCCCATAAGGACATGACCCTCACCTGGCAGAGGCCCCTGCTCCCTGCTGCCTGTGCTGTTTACCACTGCTTTTGCCAGTGACCCGGTGACCGCCACCACTCTAGCAGCCTTACGATGAAGTCTTGCTATTTTTGCCCGTGGAACCGCAGCTCACGTTCCCCGGGGTACCATGGACTCAGCAATCCCCAGCCTCAGCTTCCCAGGTAGTTGTGATGACAGGCGCGCGCCAGCAGGCCCAGCTATTTTTCTGGAACTAGGTCTTGCTACATACCCCTGGTGGAACTCGAACCTAGATCCCTGGTCCCCACTGCGGCTTCCTAGGATGCAACTTACAGGCATGAACCATCATGCCCAACTTTTGCCATGTTTATTAAAGTTCACAGTGAACTGCAGCGCTGAGGCCACCCAGGGAACGTGACAGAGCAGTTTCGCTTAAAGCAGCACCGACTGTTTCCTGCGTCTCCCCCAGAACTCCTGGTCCGGCACTCTGGTGTCCGGAGCCTCCTCTACCTGTTCAGGAAGCGTCCACATGGGGTCAGGGCACTGGTGTCTCAATCACGGGCAGAGAGGCCTTAGTCCTTGGCTTTGCAGCTTCATGTCCTGCTGGCCAATCCCCAGGAGGGCTGAGGATCCTGACCTCACACACTGGGGTGAGAACGGTGCCAGGGAGGCCTGAACTGGGGTTTCTGACTTCTTTTGTGTGATTCCTCCTCTCCCTGAGGTGTCAGCCATCCCGACTCTGCGAGGGGAACCGGGAAGGGATCCTTGTGGGCTCTGCCTCCCAGGGGAGGCCTCTCCCACACATTGATCTCTGGGGTCAGAGCACCCTGACTACTCCCCAGACTCTGAGGAATTATTGACCAGTTCCATGACCTGCTTGTGGGCGGGAAGCTCTTGTGGTTCTGGATGGTGAACCCCAGCCTAGCTGCCATAGGTAACACAGGCATGGCAGTCCCCTACTTTCCCCAAACCGCTCAGCCTCTCTGCAGCTGACCCCTGGATCCTTGGCTTTTATTTCAGGTATAAATCCTGAGATGCAGTTTAGGATATTGGCTGCATATGGGAGCCTTTTCCCAGTTTGGGCTGGGGCTTGGCATGGAGGGGGGAAGGGGTGAGGGAAGGGGCTCTGGGGTTGGAGGGATCTGGGATTCACAACACATGTTAATCCAGTTAAAACCAGTTCTGACTGGAAGAAACTGGTTCACACTGCACTAATCTGGCTTAAATACCTTCTCACTGGCTTGAACAGGTCCAGACTGGTTCTTACTGAATAAAACTGGTTCATACCGGTTTTGATTAGGTAAAATTGGTTGTGACCAGTATAAACCAGTTCAAACCTATTTTGACTGGTTTCAGTCAAGGTCAATTGCCAGTTCAAACCAGTTCTGACTGATTCTGAGCAGATGAGACCTCCAAACCACACCACCCAACTGATAGATCATCAACCCCTGTGACAGTATGGGCAGTCAGGAGTCCTCATCCAACCAATTCAAATGCTGTCAAACTGGTTTTGACAAGATCAAACTAGTTCTGACCAGATAGAGCTGACCAATCCTATTTTGACCAGGTGAAAGTGGCTCAAGCCGGTTCTGATCAGCTCAAGCTGGTTTGGATGCTTCCAACTAGATGAAAACGGATCATGTCCAAAGTACTCTGAGCAGCTCCAGCCGTTTCATACCATCTGGGAGAGCCCTGAGGCAATGTCTCTGCAAGGAGACCCTGCAACATCTCTGCAAGATATTCCCGATGCTGTGAATCTGTTGCCTGGAGCCTCATGAGGACTACTGTGGATACCAGCCCAGATGGGCTCGCAGCCCAGGGCACAGAACTCAACACGCTGGCTGCTCCCAGTCTTGGGAGATCTAGATCTCGGACAGGTAGGCAGTCTCGTGGCCAGGCAGCCAAGTTTTTGGCTGAAAAATCTCACGGGAGTGGCAGCCGCCATCTCCCCAGGGAGCTGGGAACCTGCCAGGGCTGACCCCCCTTCTGGAGACCCGGGTCATGATTATGGTCACTGGCGCTGGCCTCTGCTCGCTCTTCCCGGGACCATAGTCTCAGGGCTCTTGCCTGATAGTGACTCCCTCTTTCCTTCCTTATTAAATGGGGATGGAGGCCCTGACCTGGCTTTCCCTTCTGGACAGAAGGTGCTGCCTGACTGCCTCACCCTCAACTTTCAGGGGTCTGGCTGATGATGGGGTGATGCTGTTTTGCAGGCGTTTATCATACATGGGCTCTGCAGGAGACAGTGTGGGGGTCACAACCCTCCAGGGTGGGAGATGGGGGCAACGACACAAGGTGATGATGCAGGTGGTCTCAGGTGAGCGGTGAGGCCTCAGTCAACAGGCAGCAGCCCCTTCCCAGCGGGACCTGAGGTGAGGTGAGCAGAGAGATGCAGGGTGATGAGGTTCTAGAGAGTGGACAGTGGTGCACTTTTACCTCATTCTTACTGGTTTCTGTACTCAGAACTCTGTGCAGCAGTGGTCAGCCCTACCTGTTCCCATGGGTCTCCTTGGGCTCCCCTCAGTGCGGGTGATCAGCCTGTGGGCTGCTGGATGAACTGGACCCCTTGGTTTCTACAGGCCTCCAGTGAATCCCAAAGTACAACAGGTCTCCGTACCTAGTCTTTCCTGCACTGGTTCCCATCTGATCACCCTCCACAACCTGCAGCCCTCAGGGAGAGACTCTTTCTCCCCTTTACGCTGGGTTCACACCGCCAGATCAAAGCTCAGAGGGTGCCCACTTTCTGGGTTCCTAGGGACCAGGTTCCCAGCAGCAGGAATTCACTCTAGGGGCGTCCTAGGGGAGCCTGTTGTGGGTCACAAACTCACTGAAAGTGGCGGCACCAACATGGCCTCCTATGTCACTGTGTTTTTTATATCCATGCTGGGTAGGAGGCAAATATCTCCATTTTCTCCAAAAATGGGGTGCCCTAAGAATCCTGAGATCAATGTAGATGGTAGTATGGTTCAGGATGAGACCCCCCTTTAGGTTTATTTATCTTAGTATATTAGGATCTTCCCTCCCCTTGGAAGCTGATCTTTTATTTTCTTACATCTTTGTTCCTTTGGTGTAATAGTTGATGAGAAGTGTCTTTTATGTATGTTTCTCAGAGGTGAAAAATCCCATTAATAGTCTCAGATGTAGGTAAGTTTTCCTGAGGTGAAATGTCTCTAAAAACTATATTATGAGAAGAAAATTATTGGGTATTATTTCCTAAAGCAAAGTGTCTTCTTGGTATGTTTTTTTGAGGTGAAAAATCCCATAAAAGAAAAACTAACAAGAAGTAATGTCTGGGTTGGATTCTCAGAAATGAAAAGTCCGTATAAATGACACTGTGAGTAGTAGAAGGATCATTGAGTTGGTTCCTCTGAGTGCAAAAGAATCACAATTGACATGGTGAGGAAAAGAATCCCTGTAATCCAGAGTTTGAGGATCTAGATCCTTTGGGTGTGATTCTCTGAGGTAAAACATCCCTTTGATCAACGGTAGGAGAAGTATCCTTCAGGTAATTTTCCTTGGGGCCAAAATTTCCTTTAAAGCCATGGGGAGGAGAAGTGTTTGGATTCCTGAGGTGGAGACTCTGTATTAAAAGACATGAAGCAGAAGAATCTTTTGGATAAGTTTTCCTCAAGTCGATGCTCTTTTTGGTCTGTTTCCCTGAGGCAAATAGTATTTTCATGCATGATTCTCTGAGTTGATAAGTCCCTATATAGTCATTCTGAAAAATCATCTCTCCAGTCGGTTTCTCTAAGGTGTGAAAACCTCTTAATTGACATTAAGAAGAAAAGCATCTTTTGGAGATAATTCTCTCAGGTAAAAAAATCCCTGTTAAATATATTCTGAGGGGAAGTATCTTCATATATGTTTCTCTGAGGTAAAACACACACACACAAAACCAAAACACAATAACAAAAATCCTGCAGACAGCCCTGTAATTGACAATCTGAATTGAACTATCCTTTGGTTATGTTTCTCTAAAGTGAAAAATCCTGATAAAAGACAAACTGACATGATGCGTCTTCTAGGTCAGTATGTCAAAGGTGAAAAATCCCTATAAGTGGCAACCTGAGGAAAAGGATCCTTTGGGATTTATTCTCTGAGGTAAAGAAAATCCCTGTAAATACCTATGCAAATTAAAATATGATAGGCTTTTTCTGAAAAAAAAAAAAAGTTCTCATAAATATGGTGATTAAACAGAAAATCACATTGAAAAATGAAGTCTATTTTGATGCAAAGTATAAAGCTGTAATATTTTGTAACTTACAGAACTAATGGTTTTACGTCAATCTTTTACGTCAATCTAAAAGAGCACCACTCAAAAGGGAAGGTATTTTAGTTTTTCAACCAAAATATGTTATTAACAATTTTCGTAGTAATGACTGTCTGAATAAATGTACTTACATTTTTGAAAGAAAAAAAAAGAAAATCCCTGTGAGAGATAATCTGAAGAGAAATACCTTTGGATAGGTATCCTGGGGTCTAAAGTTCATTCAAAGAGATTCAGAGCAGAAGTGCTTGGGGTTCATTTTCCTGAGGAGGAACAGGAATTTAAAATACATTCTGAGTGCAAGTATCTTTTGGGTAAGATTTCTTAAGGTGAATCATATTCCATGTATGTCTTCTTGAGGGGAAGTATCGTCTGGGTATGATTCCTGCGATCAAAAGTCCCATTGAAAGAGATTCAGAGTAGAACTGATTTGAGTCTGTTTTCCTGAGATGATGTATCTTTTGGGTCTGTTTCTCAGAGGTGAAAAATCCCTCTGAAAGACGTTCTGAGGAGAAGTATCTTTTGGGCAGGTTTCTCTGAGTGAAAGATCCCTATAATCAGCAATCTGAGGAGATCAACTTGACTGCACGTCCCTCTGAGGTGAAAAGTTCAGTAGAAGACAGTCCCGAGGAAGACACTTTTGGCTCTGGTTCTCTGAGGTGGGACATCTGTGTAACAGACCTTTCGAGGACAAGTACCTTTCGGGTATGTTTGTCAGAGGTCAAGATCCCTTTAAAAGGCGTTCAGAAGAGAAGCGTTTGGGTTTGACTTCCCATCACGGAAAATGTATGTTAGCACACGTGCTGAGCGGTAGTAACTTTTGGGTAAGTTTTCCTGAGCTGAGTTCTCTTTTGGGTGTGTTTTTCCTGAGGTGAAATATCCCATAGGCACGAGCCTTTAAGGTTAAAACTGTATAAAAGACATGCAGAGGAGAAGCCGCGTTTGGGTTGGTTTCCCTGGTGTGAAAAATGCCGTTGCTGACGGTGTAAGAAGAAGAGCTGAAATATCCCTCTGAGCGATATTCTGATGGGACACGTCTTTCCCGTCAGTTTTTCTGGGGTGAAAAGTCTGTGGAAAAGATACTCAGAGGAGAAATACCTTTTGGGCTCATTTCTATGAGGTGGAAAATTCCTATAATCGACAATCGGAGGGAAAATGATTTTGGGGCATGTGTCTCTGAGGTGAAAAGTCCCTATGAAAGACATTTTGACCAGAAGTTTCCTTTGGTCATGTTTCGCTGAGGTGATAAGTCACCACAATGACATCCGGAGAAGTATCTTCCATGTAGATTATTCTGAGGTGAAAAGTCCCTAAGAGACACTTGGAGGAGAAGTATCCTTTGGGTTGGATTCGCTGATGCGAGAAATCCATGAAGGGTCCATACGAAGACAAGTACCGACTGGGTTGGTTTGTCCGAGGTGAACATTCCTATAAAGAGACATTCTGACGAGAAGCATATCTTGGGTCAGTTTCTCTGAGGTGAAAAGTCCCTATAAAAGACATTCTGATGAGAATTATCCTTTGCATCAGTTTGTCAGGTTAAAAAATGCATCATCTACAATCCGAGGTAAAGTATCTTTAGGGGTAGGTTTTTCTGAGGTAAAAATAAAATCCCTCTAGTGCACAATCTGAAGTTTTTTTTTCCATTTGTTTGTATGTTTTCTTTTGGGGGGGTTAGGTTCTGTGAGGAGAAGAATCCCTGTAATCCAGAGTTTGAGGAGCTAGGTCCTTTGGGTGTGATTCTCTGAGGTGAAACATCCCTTTGATCAAGGTAGGAGAAGTTTCCTTCAGGTAATTTTCATTGGGTCAAAATTTCCTTTAAAGCCATGGGGAGGAGAAGTGTTCTGGATATGGATTCCTGAGGTGGAGACTGTGTATTAAAAGACATGAAGCAGAAGAATCTTTTGGATAAGTTTTCCTCAAGTCGATGCTCTTTTTGTTCTGTTTCCCTGAGGTAAGCAATGCTTTTAGGTTTGATTCTCTGTAGCGATAAATCCCTATATAGACATTCTGAAAAATAATATCTCCAGTTGGTTTCTCTAAGGTGTGAAGAACTTATAATTGACATTATGAGGAAAAGCACCTTTTTGGGATAATTCTCTGAGGTAAAAAATTCCTTTTAAATATATTCTGGGGGAAAGTATCTTTCAGGTATGTTTCTCTGAGGTAAATAAAAATAACAAAAAGCGATAACAAAAATCCCCAGTCAAGCCGGGCATGGTGGTGTGCAAATGGCGCACAGCAATGGATGAAAAAAAAGGGGTATCAAGAGCAGTACTCACCTAAGAGTTAGGACCCTGGAACAGGCTTGTGTCTTATTTGTCAAAAAAATTAGACTCACGAGATGGCCTCCGTGTCTGCGCATTATCGCTGCAGCAGCTATGGCTCTGAAGGATGCTGATAAACTGACCTTAGGCCAGACTGTGTTTATCTCCACCCACCACCCTCTGGAGACTGTTCTCAGGCACCCACCTGGGAGACGGATCAGCAACAGCAGACTAACTCACTATCAAGGACTCCTTCTGGACACCCATCATGTCCATTTCCAGGTCAGTGCTGCCGTGAATACTGCATCCCTTCTCTCTGAAGAACGAGACCTGTCCGAGTCAGAACCACACCCATGCCCACAAAATTTGAGCCAGGCGTCCGCAGCTCATATAGACCTTACAGACTCGCCGCTGTTAACGGAAGGAGTCCTGACATGGTTCACGGATGGTAGCAGCCTGGTAATTCAAGGTCAAAGATGTGCTGGAGCAGCGGTCACCTCCGACAAGGACGAGATCTGGAGCCAGAGGCTGATGGACAACACGTCTGCCCAGCAAGCAGAACTTATCGCCCTTCTTCAGGCTTGAACCCTGGCTGAAGGAAAAAACCTAAATGTCTACACTGACAGCAGGTACACGTTTGCCACTGTTCACGTGCATGGGGCCATCCAAGCAGAGCGGGAGTTCATCACGTCTGAAGGTAAGCCCATCCGCCACACGCCCCTAATACAGGCCCTCTTGAAGTTGATTCACCTTCCCCGGAGAGTGGCAGTCATACATTGCTGAGGTCACCAACCAGGTGACTCTCTCACGGCCAGCTGTAACCGGCTGGCCAATAAAGCGGCAAGAGAAGGAGCCCTGTTCACTTCAGAGCCCCGGGACTCTGGAACATCAGCCGTTACTGCCCTGACACTCTCGTTATCACTGCCTGGTCTGCCAGCCCTGCCTAAGACTCCTCCTCCTTATACGCCAGAAGACTGCATGTGGATCCAGCAAAAGTGCACCCGGGCCTTTTTCCTGGATGGTTGGTGGACGTGACCTGATGGACAGATTGTCTTACCTCAGCAGTTTGGGAACACCCTGGTTCATCAATTACACCAGACTACACACCTGGGCATAGACAAAATAAAACACCTGCTGTCTAGGGCATCATTGGATTTCCCATTCCTGTCTGGTATAGTAAAAGGCACAGTGCTAAACTGCCAGGCCTGTCAAGTTATGCAGCCAGTGCCAATGCAACAAAAACGGGGAAAACAGAAAAGGGGGCATTTTCCTGGCGAGACGTTGGTAATAGCATTTACTGAGGTTAAGCCAGGGAAATCTAGGTATAAATAACTCTTGGTAATGATAGATACCTTTTCAGGAATGACAGAAGCATTTCCAACAAAAAACAAGACTGCCATTTTGGGAGGAAAAAAACTCTTGGAAGAAATCGTGCCCCACTATGGGGTTCCAAGATTTATAGGTTCAGATCATGGGCCTGCTTTTGTCACCCAGATTGTCCAGAAATTAGCAGCCCAACTAGGTACTGAATGGAAGCTCCATTGTGCCTATCGACCACAAAGTTCAGGACAGGTAGGAAGAATGAATAGAACCCTAAAAGAGACATTGACAAAATTGTCTAGAGACTGGCAGGGGTTGAGTGACGCTCCTTCCTTATGCCTTATTTCGAGTCAGAAACACCCCATATACTGCGGGGTTTACACCTTTTGAAATTATGTTTGGCAGACCACCCCCCATTGTTCCTGATGCTAAGCTCCCCTATCTGGGCAATAATCAAACTACATATCTTGGGCTGGGCATGGTGGCACATGCCTTCTTTCCTAAGAAGCCATGGCAAGGGCCAGGGATCTCGGTTTGAGTCCCATTGGGGCCCGTAGCGAGACCTAGTCCCCCAAAAATAGCTGGGTATGGTGGCGTGCGCCTGTAATCCCAGCTACCTGGGAAGCTGAAACTGGGGATTGCTTGAGTCTGTGGTACCCTGGGCAACATGAGCCTGAGGTTCCATGGGCAAAAATAGCGACACCTAATCTCAACAAACAAACAAAAAACAAAAACTATATATTTTGGCCTGTACATGCTGGGCCTGCAAATGATTTGGTAGGACATTTGGAAACATGTCCAATGTGTTTATGAAAAACCAAAATCAGACATGGCATTTCCTTTAAAGGCTACCAACTATTTGAACATGGCACACCCCTTTACACTGGGACAGTGGGTATGGATAAAGAACCATACCCCAAAAACCTTAGAGCCCCAGTGTAAAGGTCCTTATCTTGTTGTTTTGTTACCCTGTTTGCAGTCAAGGTTAGATGGGATTGTGCCCTGGATCCACTGCTCCCAGGTGCGGACTGCTACCAAACCACAGGTGTCTCGTTTAAATCCGGATACATGGACTGTTCATGCCATTCATGACAACCCTCTCAAGGTTCGCCTTTCTTGTTCCAACAGTGAGAGTCGTAACAGCTCTCCGGTGCCTGATCCTCCTTTGCAAGCCCCTGCACTCCAATCCAATAGTGAACATAATGACTGCTAAAGTCACCTGGCAGCTGATTGATGGACTGTCCTCCCAGGTCCTAAACCAGACCTCTAATGTACAGGCACCCTCAACATGGTGGCCTGACCTACACTTCTGTTTTAGAGATATTAGTCTGGCGTACACAGCAACTCCTGCATTGCAGGCACGCCAGTATGGGTTCTATGCTTGTCCTTCTACATGTAATTTTTGGGAGTGTGGGGGAATGGAAAGCGACTACTGTGCTAAACAGAGTTGTGCCACCTCTGCTGACTGTGACTGGAGATGGACGGTCTCCAAACCCGACCTTGTGTCCTCATTTACCACCACCTATATGCGATAGCCCGATAGGACTAACCTCTACGGGGGTCGTCCCTATATTAATTTCCCCCTTGGCGTCTATCCGAGCGATAACCCGAGGTATGTCCCAACCAGCCTGGATGCAGTCAAAGTGTCTTTTACGCAGCAGGGAACAAAGGTCTCAGAATGTTTCCGCTCTTATTACTAAAAGAACAGTAGAATCTGTTCGAACCCAATGAATAGGTCCAAACACTGTAATCAGTACTGCAAATATTCAGAAAATTCTTCCTTCCCCTTATAGGTCCCCAAAGACCCCTGATACACCCACCAACAGCCTCTCCCCTGCCTTTCCATGCATCCTCATCCTCAGTACCCAAAGACCCATTATGGTTCCTCGGCTCCCGTTCCTTCTCCCTACTTAACACATCCTACCCAAATTATACTCAGGCTTGCTGGCTCTGGCTCTTAACACCTCCACCTTATTATGAAGCAATTGCAGCCTCAAACTCATCTATTAAGGGAGTCATCCAGCAAAATTATCTTTGGGCAAGATTAGCCAAAAGGGGTTTGACCCTGTCTGAGGTCCAAGGCACGGGTACTTGCATCTCAGCCTCAAACCCTAACACTGCTCCCTATAATGGCATCATTACTAGTAATAGCACCCTGTTCTGCCTGCTCCTGATAACACGTGGTTGGTCTACAGTTCACCTGGGGTGATGCCCTGCGTTTCGGGAGCCATTTTGCACCTAAATAAAGAGTGGTGCCCCCTGGTGCACATCTTCCCCACGCTTAGCTATCATACCAATAATGAGTTTCTAAATAGCACAGAACAAAAAGAATACGGTCCCCTTCCCCGGCAGCGCCGAGCCATAGGAGCTATTCTCACCCTTGCTTCCCTTCTAGGAGTGGCAGGTGATGGATTGGGGGAAGCTGCCTTAGCTACACACAGCTCTTCTCTCAGAGCCCTAAAGGTAGCTATCAAAGAAGATCTTGAGAGAATTGAGGCCGCCATCTCTAGCCTTGAAAAATCTCTCACTTCGCTTTCAGAAGCGGTCCTCCAAAATCGCTGCGGCTTGAATTTGGTGTTCTTACAACAAGGTGGTTTATGCGCTGCCCTGGGTGAAGAATGTTGCTTTTATGCAGACCACACGGGCGTTGTAAGAGATTCCATGACCAAGTTAAGAGAAAGAATTGCCAAATGAAAGAGGGAAATTGAAGTCAACGAACATTGGTTTGAATCTTGGTTTAACACCTCCCTGTGGCTCGCGACTCTTGGCAGCACTAGGCGGCCCTTTAGTTGTGCTGGTGCTACTGCTCACCTTTGGCCCTTGTATTATTATTATTTTTATTATTATTATTTTGAGACTAGGTCTCGCTGTTTTTGCCCATGGAACTGCAGGCTCTGGTTGCCCGGGATACCACAGACTCAAGCAATCCCTAGCCTCAGCTTCCCAGGTAGCTGGGATTACAGGTGCACACCACCACGCCCAGCTATTTTTTTGGAACTAGGTCTTGCTACGGGCCCCAGGCGGGACTTGAACCATTATCCCTAGCCCCGGCCACTTCATAGGCTGAAGCTTACAGGCACGAGCCACCGTGCCCGGCTTGGCCCTTGTATTATTAATCGCTTGTTTTTGTGCAGGATAGGTTTAATACAGTACACACCTTAGTTTAAAGACAACAGTACCAGCACCTTTCCCAAGGTGAATATACTGATGTATATTCTCGGCTGTGAGTGCTCATAGCTTGCACTTAGAAAAGGGGGGAATGTTGGAGTCTAAAAATGTTAAGAAGTTATCTCTAAGGCTTAAAAATTAAGAATGGAGCCATAAAAAAGGGAAACAACAGACTCAGGAAGCTAAAACCCAGAAACTAGTGTAACTACCCCCATATCAAGTAACCATCTGTCTCTGCAGGGTCTTAACTATGATAAAACATCTATGTGGAAACTTGCCCTAAACCGCCTGAAAAAAGTTACTCTGCCCTGCCTGTAACATATATAAACCCTGTCCTTTTGCGAGCGGGGTCCGTTTCCTCCAAGAGAGTGTCACTGTGGCATGGAGGCTGGACCTCTGCTCGAGCTGATAAAGGCTTTATTCTTCTGCATCTCCCGTGGTGTTGTGCGAGCCGAAGAGGATTCAAACCATAACAGTCTTCAAGCACATGTTGATGAACTCCGACTGACTGATGTTGGTGAGATGATCAGGACTGAGAGACTGAGGATTTTTAGACAATCTGGGGAAAGGACTTTGGACAATGTTGAGAAAGGTTTTGGACAATGTTAAAGTAATTTGGAGGTTTTATATTTTGGGGGATTTTTATTGTTTTTTGAGACTAGTTCTTGCTATTTTTGCCTGTGGAACCGCAGGCTCACGTTGCCCGGGGTACCACAGACTCAAGCAATCCCCAGCCAGTTTCCCAGGTAGCTGGGATTATAGGTGCACACCACCACACCCAGCTATTTTTTTGGAACTAGGTCTCACTGTGTTGCCCTTAGCAGAATTCAAACCGCAATTCCTAGACCCAGCCGCTTCATAGGCTGAAGCTTACAGGCACGCGCCACCGTGCCCGGCGAGGCTAGTGTAATTTGGAGTTTTACTTACATGTTTCTTTTTGTAGTAAATAGGAAATCTCTTTGTTTAGTAATAAATTTGTCTGCACTCTGAGAGTCTTGCTTTGGCTTGGGATTTTGGTGAGAGGCCTAGGATCATGGAAAGAACCCATGGAAATCTAAGAGAGGGGAAATTAAGGCAAACTAGTCTAAAGTTTAAACTGTGTTTCTAAGGTTTTTTTTTTAGGTCTGAGAGAGGGAGAGAGAGCTGAGAGAAGCTGGTAGCTGATTTTTGCATACCAATAGGAGGTGAATATTGAAGATGCTAATTAACTGCTTGGAGCCTAAGTCCTAGGGAAAAGCAGGCAGAGGTGTTCAAAGTTCAAGTCAAAAGTCTTTTTTTTTCTTTTCACCCGGTTTCAGTGGGATATAAAACAACACAGATACCAAGAAAAATTGACAATGACCATGCTATTATAACCATAAACAAAACAGTTTGGATTGAAGGCTTATTCTATAGATTCGATTCATTAACATAGATATTCCCCTCTTTGTTCATGAGTAAGGGAGGACCTAGGGCAGACACTGCACTATTAAGTACTACTCTTATCAGAATTACTATGCACACAATTCAGGAAACTTCAGATTTGTCATTTACAGCTCCACTGACAAAACTATTGCTATATTTCTTCCTTTCTTTCCTGACTAGATCTTGCTATTTTGCCTGGGGAACCACAGGATCACATGGCCCGGGGTACCACAGACTCAAGCAATCCCCAGCTTCAGCTTCCCAGGTAGCTTGGATGACCGGTAAGCACCACCACGCCCAGCTAATTTTTTGAGACTCAGTCTTGCTATGTTGGCCCCGGGTGGGTCTCAAACCCGTGGATTCAAGCGATTCCTAGTCTCAGCTGCATTATAGGCTGCGCTTAAAGACAGGTGCCACTGTGCCAGACCCAGCACTGTTGCTATATTCCATAGACACCAAAACTCATCTATTGAAGCAAAGAGCTGCAAGCAATGTATCTGTTATGGAAATTTGACACATGTACTAAATCATCGATTACTAATATTATATTCATAAGAACATTTCAACCTCTGCTCAACCATTGGCAAATTAAAGTATGATCATCAGTATGATAAACTGAAGTCTGCCGAGGACAGTAACCTAAGAAATACAGCTGAGGGGTCTGGGTAACAACCTGTGAGTTACTACTGACTCAGCTGGTCCGCAGCCCCGTTTCTCCTTAAGTCTTCCTCATACTACTCCACCATGTCCTGCCACCAAGGATAGCCCACCTGGAGCCCCAGAGCATGCAAAGGGTACTTAAACCCTTCACTCCCTGTTAGGGGTGCTTAACCTTAGATAATGCATCTGCTGAGTCAGCACCGGTTCTAATAAACCTGCTTCTCCACAGCCCTGGAGTCCTATCTCCCTGATTGCCTTGTCCCCTGATCGCCTGCTTACAAAATGACTTAGAAAACGTTTACACATCGATAACATGAACAAAATAATATTAATTCTCATTCAAGATAACATGAAATCTCTAGACAATTTGGAAAGATAGTAAAAAAGCTAAAAGCAATGAACAGCTAAAGTAGCACA
>PVHY01022778.1:0-21969 GCA_004024945.1 Uropsilus gracilis | reverse complement strand
GTACCTAGAAGAAATCATTCTAGCAGAAACGAGCCAGATGGAAAGGGACAGAAACCAAATGGTTTCACTAATATATGGTCAACCAAATGAAACTGCACAAGAGGAGAATGGGGACCAGCTGGAGTGGGTGGGAGGGGGAGGTGGTGGGTGACCCCCAGGGATTGAAATGATGTGAAATATAGATAAATAAATTTAAAAAAATAAAAATAAAAAAATAAAAGACTAAGATGATGTTTCACAGGTGATAAGGTGGTAGGATAACCCCAGGGTAGACAATGATGTAAAACAAAATAAAATAATAAACAATGATATAGATATAGATATAGATATAGATATAGATATAGATATAGATATAGATATAGATATAGATATAGATATAGATATAGATATAGATATAGATATAGATATAGATATAGATATAGATATAGATAATGAAAATCTTTTGTAACATAAGTCAGTGGAAAATCTTCCCTCTACCCAAAGTCTTTGTGTGTGCTGAGTAAAAACCTGTGGCTTAAAGAAATGAAGAACAAGAATTCAAGAGACAGGGATCTGATTCCTAGTTCTGCCTGTTCATCAATAGGGATAGGTCCTCTTCTGTTAAATGAATCTTTGAGTTATGAGTGTGACACTGGGGAAATATCAGAAACCCCTGAGGAGTGCATCAGTGAGTTCATGGCAAACTCAAGTGCACTACTGCAACCTAGAGTATTATTACTCAATCCATCTCTGGAAGATGATTTATGATTTGGGTTTTTTCTTAGGTTTTTAACTCGAAGATGGTAGCGTTGGTTATAACTAACATCTACACAATCAACTGTCATCAGAATATTGTTTTCTCTGAAGGAATAACTGAAAAAGTACCTGGATTTTGAAAGGAAACCAGTTCATGCTGCCAACCTAATAATACAGTTCTCATTTCTTTATCGAACATTTCCAAACTCTCATTCATAAAGCTCTATAGTCTCAGAAAAGCTTGTTTCTCTAAGTGCCTGTTATTTTTCCCATACAATAAGTTTAAATGAAGGTATATGATCAAGTTTTAAAAATACTCTGCGAGTGGACATATGATTGTTTGTGAATGCCCTTATTGGTTGAGCAAAAATTCAAAGTACTTTCAGTTATTTTTTTATTTATGTCACCTGTGCATTAAAGCAGTGCAATAGAAGTTCCTACAGTCAATTTCTCACCCATATATTGTAATCTTAGCCTTAAATATTTTGATGTTTTGTTGGCACAAAAAATTCATAAGTTATTTTCCTAAGAGGATTACAATATTTACTAAAATGAATATTTTGGTTTTATGGAAAGCCTTTTGCTTTTAATTGACTTCATTCTAATGTTAATAGCCATGACTTCCTGTTTTGTTTTGTTTTGCCACTGTTTCATTTTTGTTGGGTATTTGGCTTTGTTTTTTATATGCATTCATATACCTGATGAGTCTTTGCCTATTGGTCTATATTTGACCTTTTGGCATTATTTTTCCTTATATCATTTCCCTCAGATATTTGATTTTGGTAAGAGAATTTTGTCAGTTTATGCTAATTTTCCTAAGAATCCTGTCTAATCTGAATTTTGATTCTTATTTTATGTTCATATTCTGTTTTTTACTTCTGTTCTTTTCCATTATTTTCCTGTATTCTATATTTGTAATGTTCATTTTTTGTCTAACCTGATAGAGTTACTCTCTTTACCAAGTGTTTTAAATTATATATTTCAACCTTTATTTATTAACTTATTTTGTGTCAGCATGTTTTTTTTTTTAACTTTCATCTATGAGAGATGGAATCAGCAACCTCTCCAGTACCTCTAAATCCCTTTTGTCCTAACTCCCTGCAGATTCTCTAGATAGGCTCTTTTCACTTTACATTGTGAAGATGTTTATCAGTCGCATCTTCTCTAATGAGACTCCGGCAACTATTTTTTTTTTTAATTTGCTTATATATTTAAAAGAACTGTTGCTCACTGCCAGATCTTTTGTACGCTTGCTCCCCCATCCCTAAATCCTTCATTCAATTTCATTTCATTGGTTGCCGGATTCCATCATGCACCATTCAAGAGGGTTTATAAGCATTATATAACTTAATTGCTGCCATATTTAACTGCCTTCATTTTCACTTGAAAAGTCAAGTTGGTATGCAGTGAAATTCCTAGGTCTCATTTTTACCCTGCAGAAATATATAGATGTTCATCTTCTATATCTTAAAACTAAATCACAGAGCAGATTGAGTAGACTGAATAGTTTCCCTGTTGCTTTTTCTCCCTGGCTACCTATAGTATTTTCCATGATGTTTACTATGTTAACTAGTAAGCTATATCACATCTCAATATCTATTCCTTTTCTTTTTAGGTCAATGGATTCTTGAACATTTCATCAAATGTTCCTATGTATTTTAATTATTAAAGATGACTGTTAACATATTGGTCAACTATGTTTACACACATCTATTACCTTGTTAGAATCATCTTTATTGCTAGTTTCTTTACCTTTTGGTTTTACGGGATTTTCTCTCATTTGTCTTCCTCATATCCTTGCATGCATATATTCTACTTAATTTACTCCTTCCAACACCACCTTCCATTCTCATAAAATGTTCAATGTTATCTTCAATTCCTTTCTTGAACTCTACCATCCATCCACTTAAGCTTGGGTAATTCTCTGCTTTTTTTTCTTTGTTTGTTTTGGTTTTTTTTTTTTTTTTTTTTTTTTTTTTTTTTTTTTTTTTTTTTTTTTTTTTTTTTTTTTTTTTTTTTTTTTTTTTTTTTTTTTTTTTTGCTTTATTTTGGAATAAATTTGTCTCTATTTCCAAATATTATTTTAAATTTTATGTTCTTTCTAGTAAATTGTTGCTTTACATAAAAAGACAGTTTTCTTATCTTTGTAACACTATCTCCCTATTTCTTTATGTAACAGATATGTGTGGTAAATATTTTTAAAAGAATGAATGTTGCTCAATTTTCTTTTTTTTTATTTCCCCCTCTCTCAAATTATGTTTACTGAGCTAAAATAAATTTACATCTTTTCAATTTACTCTTTAATCTATGATGTACTTTGAAAACATGAACTGTTGTACACAAATGGCACATCACAGCAGCACATTTGGTCATGACCACTACAAAATGACAATGACAGTCACACCACTACTAACCACCATTTACTGTGAATATTTAATAAAGTCTGCACTATATTTGTCCCATTTAATGACCATAGATTAGGTCATTATATCTTAGCAATAACATAAGCGATCATGATGGGATAGAGTACAGATTTTATAAAGAAATTGTTGTGACTCTGAGAGTTTAAGCAATTTGTCAAAGCCTGTAGCGTTTGGAAATAGCATAACTAGGAGAAAATGAGTATACCTGAAACCATGTTCTTGCTCGTTCCACCACTGTACGCACAGATAAAGAAAAGCAAACTAATAAGTTCCATGTCAATCTCAACCCCCTCTAAAAACCTCAAATAGTATATTTATAGATGCTTATATGTGTATTATATGGGGTTTTAGAAAAAATATATTTTTAAAAAGAATTCTAGGTTCAAAGAAAAATTGATTGGAAAGTAGAGATTATCCATATTCCCTCTGCCACCACACGTGCAAATTCTGTCTCATCTTCAATGCAGTGATAAATGCGTCACAGTTGAACATACCTCAGCAAGTCCTTATTGCCTAATACCATAGTTTACATTAGAGTTGACTTTTGTGTGTTCTTTGAATTTTGACAAATTATATACAGATTATATATAGATATGTACCCACATCACAGCATTGTACAGGATGGCCTCACTACTCTGAAAATTGTCTGCATTCTGGCCAGTTCTCTATTCCCTCTAACAAGTTACAATTACTAATATTTTTACTCCATGGTGTTAACTTTACCTCAGGATGTCATAGAAATAGAATCTTACCTTATTTACCTTTCTGGGAAAAGAATACCCTTTTATTTAATTATAAGCATTTAATTTTCCTTCATGTCATTTCATGAATTAATATCTCATTATCATTTTTAGCAATGAGAAATATTCCATTGTGAATATAATAGTTTCTTTCTGTTCACCTACAGGGGCTCTTGATTGCTTCCAATTTTTGGCAATTATAAAATTCCTATAAATATCAGTGTGAAGGTTTTTGTGTGGATAAAGATTTTCAGCTTGTTTGGGTACGTACCAAGGAGTACATTTACTGGGTTGTATGAAAACAGTATGTTTTATTTTTTAAGAAACCATCAAACTGTCTTCCAAAATATCTGTACCATTTCCCATTCCCACTAACAATAACTGAGAGTTCCTGTTGCTCTACATCTTCACCATTATTTAGGGTGTTGGTCTTGGATTTGGACCATTCTAATAATAACATCCCTTTGTTAGCTTAACCTATAATTCCCTAATAAAATATAATGTGAGATATCTTTTCATATGCTTAATTGTCATATGTGTGTATATGTGTTTGTGTGTGTATGTTAATTGAGAAATTTTTGGTGAGAAAAAATTCACACTTTTGTCCATGATTTAATCAGGTTGTTAATTTTCTATTTGTTGAATTTTAAGAATTCTTTGTATATTTTGAGTATCAGCACTTAATCAGATTTGTTTTTTGCAAATATCTTCTCCTAGTTTGTGCCTTGTTTTCTCATTGTCTTGATATTATCAACTACAGGAGAAGTTTTTAATTTTGTGAGCATAGATTATTAATTATTTATTTCACAGATTTTGCTTTTGGTTTTATATATAAGAAGTCTTGCCAAACTCAAAGCCATCAAGATTTTCTCTTATGTTATATTTAAGGAGTTCAAACTCAGACTTAATTTCTCTTTTAAGATCTCCATTTCCATAATATATTATGAACCTCTCACTGATCATCAACTTTATTTTTCACCAAAAGTTTACTTTTAGATCAAAAGTATACATACATGAATGTATATGTGTGTTTCTGTATGCTTCCATGATTTAAAAATATGTTCATATGGAAATTATTATTTTCAAATTTCATAAAAGAACTAATTGCATCACATTAAATCACAAAAATGTGCTTAGATGTCATGACAACATCAAAATACCATAATAGCTTTGAAATACTCTCAATTTCTAATGTCACCTTTTATAGCCAGAAGAAACACTTCAAAGACCTAACCAATCTTCAGAAAACAGTTTGAATATCCGGCAAGAATGAATCAGGAAAACCAAAATACATTTTTTGAAAAGACTAATGAAATTCTATTCCTGCAATGATAGATGAAAGGGGGAAAAGGTGATATAGAACTGAAAAGATATCTCTATACAAAGAACCAGGGATGACTGGGAAAAATAAACAAAGATCAAAATAAATGGAAATATGCATCTTGTTTATAGATTAAAAAAAGTTAAAGATATCAACTTCTAAGGTTAATCTATATATTCAATGCATTATCAATCAAAAACAAAGTCTTAGCAAAAATTTGCATACTAAATCTAAAATGAATATAAAAATGCAAAAGGCCAAGCACACACAAGGCAATTTTATAGAGGAGAAAAAAAGTCAGAGGATTTTCAGATAATACAGATTGATACAAAGACAGACACACACACAAAAGGAACCAAAAAGAATCCCAAATCATGCAAGAATTTGTAATTTAAAGACAAACATGACACTAAAGAGTAATGAGGAGAAGATAACTTTAAAATCACTATACTGACTCAGTGGAATATCCTAGCCATAAACATCTGTGCTCCATCAAGTTAGGACATTAAAAACCAGGTGCCATTAACCAGGAGGACATTCTGGGAGGTCACTTCATAGAAAAGGAGAATGAATTCACTAGAAACTATCACTGGTCAATTGGAGACTTAAACATGAATTGAAAGCGGAATCAATGTTCTGTTACATGTTAACCAAAAACATTAAGCTTTTCCGAGACAAACAGAAAGTGAATAACTGGATTCAATCTGGGTTTAGAGAGCGAGATGCAGTTGTGGATATCTGTAAGGCCATGGGCTCCAAGCTGGAAAAGAAGACATTAGAGACTGAAGCCCACTGAGACAACTGCTTAGTACTGATTTCTTAGGAATTGTTTAAAACTGCTGACATTTACAACACTTTGCTGACCACACGTTAGTAAAACTGAACTGAAAGTTTGGGTTAGACCTGCCACTTTTCTCCTTTGCCTCAATTTTTCTGGTTCTTACTTTTTCTCTTTTCCTGTCCCTTTCTTTTGTCCCTTCCCCACCTCTCTTCTCCAGTCATTGGACTTCCAACTTCTCCAGCATAATTTACTCCTTTTCTCATTCTTTACTCTTTCCTGTTCTGTTTCTGATTCACTATTATTTCTTTGACCTTTCTTCCCGTAGCACACCAATATGAGGAGATGGTGGTTGTAAATAGGCTTCATGAAAACCAGCTGTCTATACTCCTATTTCTACTATTTACATACATTATATTGGACTTAATTTTGCAGTTTGCTTTTTCTTTCAGAATACTATCTTACTCATGCAATGGTCATCATTTACAAAGTCTCTCACACCCATGACATCATGTAAATCTCCTATCATCTCATGGGCAAGTTCAAGGAAGCCAGTTTCTCCGTGTCTTGTGTTCCTGCTAAAGAGATCCATTTTGGATAGTATCATCGGTGGACCAGTCGTTTCTCTTCTTACACAGAATTAATAATTCACTCCTTAGCTTTCAGTTAAAATTTCTAATCCATTAACAATGCAATTTTCAAAATGAAGCTTGGTATGTGGTGTTTAATAACTAAAATGTCCTATCAATCTTTTCCTCCTTAGAATCTCAATTGTAGGCCAGGATTTCAGAGAGCCAAGCTCTGATACTACAGGGCAGTAATTCAAATTCTGATATCAGAATAATCCTGACACTACAGTCAGGAGCAGTACTTTATAGTTTGCAAAACACATTCATATGTGTCATTTCATTTCATCCGGCAACACCTTTGTAAAGGGCCTGGGTCTGCCTGTAATTAATGAAAACAGTGGGGTAACTGTTCTCCTGTCTCACCTTGGAGGTAGCAGCATTTGTCTAATCCAGACTGGGGCCTCTGGCCATAGACTGTATATTAATGCAGCACTAATGATGCAATTAATTCCTACATTAGCTGACACATCACTCCTTAAAGTAAAAATTTTCAAGTTGAAACCTTAAAAAAAAATTGAAAAGGCAAAGCTGAGGGGCAGCTAAAAAAGACTGTATAAGGAGGCTTAATTCCTTCCCAGATTCTGCCTATTATATTGACAAATACACTACTTTAATCTCTCCCTACCAGGCCTGTGCACAGTGGTCAAGAGGCCACTTTATTAGAGTTTCTTTTTTCATTCATTGGTTGTAAGAAAGGTTATGGGTACAAATACCTCTCAGCTCATATTAAAAGGACATACTGGCAGGAAAAAAAATTATATAGTCAGTCTTGCTAAATTAGTTTACCTAAAATTGTATGTGTGAGTGATTTTAATCAAAATCTAATTTCCCCTCTTTTTAGAGTAACTGAAATGAGATTTTTCTAATTTACTTTTTGCGGTTCAAGTTTCTCATAATTCTTCTATGGTCGTGACAGCACCGTGAATGCGTCTGCTGCTACAAAGCATTAAAAAAAAATTAGATTTTCAAATTGATGTGCTAAATTAAAAATGTTTAATGTTTCTCATCAAAAGGCACAGGAGTATGCAAGGGACCTCCAGTACCGTTAAAGGCACAATATTTTTTTCATCTGTTTCTTTAATTCACAACCCAGGGCAACTGTACTGTGAAAATGAACAAGCTATAAGTAAAGGAATCTTTGTAAGCAATGTCCTCTAAAAAGCTTCCTTTTAATTTCCTTCCATCCCTTGACACCGTGACCCTAAGCGTGTCATAATGAAAATGGATGATGGTGCCTTGGGTTTTCATTTTTGTTTTTTCATTTGTGTTTTTGTATGGTATGGTTATGGGCTTTTGTTTTCCCTTCTACCCCAGTTGGAGTTTGCCAGATGTTATTAGGGCTTGTGAGCCTTTGAGTAATTTTAACTCTTAGGCTTGACTAGCTAATTCTAATGATTTAGAAAATCATATTACTCTGTAAATTGGCTCTAGTTGTTATATTAAAACCAAGCTTCTACCCTTGGTAGATGTCAACTGCCTAGCCCCAGATGCCCTGGCAAGGCTGGGCATCTCCAAAGAGTCCTGTGTCTGACTTTGGAAGATGAATCAACAGGTGAGGAAGGCTTGAGAAGGACTTGGCTACACAGCCCAGCACTCAATATTTATATACATTAGACTCTTCCCAAGGAGCAAGGGGCTTGTAAGAGTTCAGACCACATCTTGCTATGAAATAAGCGTGCTTATTCTTAACACAGAGGTAAGCAAGATCCAATTCGCAAATATTACAACTTATTCTAGTTATATTTCTTAAAACATAACCACAAGTTCCAATTAAGGACAAGGCTGCTATTCTTATACTGCCCCTCTCCATCATCCTTGTCATACATAGTTAACTGTACTACAGGATCCTTGGGGAAAGGAATAGATTCGCCTAAGGACTTGCTTCAAGGCCAGGTTGAGGATCTAGGTAACTTGATGTCTAGAACAAGAGTATCTCTACCTCATGGAAAAAAACTCTATGACTCCAGTGAAGATAAGAGTCTCTTGGTTCCTTTTATTTGGTAGTAAAGCCATCAGCACCTCGCCCCCACCACCACCACCACAATCAAGCATACACATAATGTTACCACCTAATGTTGAATGATTTCAATCATACCTCTTATCAGAAAGGAGCAAAAGCAGGAAGACAGAAACCACAGATCCTCCAGCCTCTGAATGACCAAACCTTCAGTACATTTTTCTGAAGCATCTGAGATTCTAAAGCAACCCTAACTTGTTTTCCTCTCATTTCCCTTCCAGCTATAATTCATTAAGCATTATCAATTTCCTTTCTTTTTGCCAAAGAGAAGACAATTTCTCTCTTTTAAGTGGCACTGAATCATAATGGTTTGACCAGATCAGCAAAGCTATTTAGAACTGTTTAGAAGCTGCCCAGGACATTAACCTCTAGGTAAGAAGGTCTTGATCTATCTACAAAGCAAATGTCTCCAGAAAGCACATACCCATAAATTCTAATGGTGGAAAACTGGACTGGCCAGACCAAGAGAAGAAATATGGTATATCATCCTAACCTTTACATGCTGTAGATCTCTGTCAACAGGTAAAGCAATGGGTTATAAATTTATGTACAACCTCTTTATAATAATATTGGAAGTAATTCAGTTATATGGAGGGGGGGTCAACAAAAATGCTGTCTTAATGGAAGGTAGTTGAGACATACTACTTCAATGGTTTTTCTCGCTTAATATGGCCCATCAGTCAATGTTCCCCTGAGCCAGGATCTTTCTCCACCCTAACCCATTCCCAACAATCCAGTTTAAATTTTGTTTTAAAAAAATATACTATTCTTTCTCCATTTTGCTTGCTCAAGAAATTTCAATATATCATCAGGTTATTTTGTGATTTCTAATAAATTTGTAAGTTATTTGTTTTATAGAAGCTGCAATTAAGCCAAGTAATGTTGTCTTGAGGTCATTTCTCCATAGGCATAGTTGTAGTCTAATGAAAAGTGATCTGTCACAAGTGCTAAGAAGGTGATAGTTTCTGCAGAGTGCAGAGGATATTGAAGCCTCAGGAAAAAGGAAAAATCAGTTCCCCTGGAAAATAGAAATATAATTATGAAGGAACTAGCCTTCTCTACCATGTTGCAAGCAAACTCTAAGAGCAGTACTGGATATTATTCATCTGTGTTCAGTCCTCTATAGTTTATTCATAGTAGGTATTCAGTATATACAGTTACAGACTTAATGAAGACTATAAAGACCTGGTTTTCAGAGATCACTAGTTACTGAAGCTACAATACTTTGCTCCGTGGTAATTGGTGCTTTATGAATTGTATTGCTGAGCACTGGCATCGAAAGATCCTAAGGGATGATGAAAAAAGAAGGGGTCTATGTAGGTACTATGCTTGGTAGAACATGGAAGGTGAAGGGGGCAAAAAAATGGAGGTATGGGCAGCAAATTACTGACTAAAAGTGAATCAACTCCAAGGAATCTCTTGGAATTTTCAACATAGCTGGTATTTCATCCTGAACCAGACGAAGAAGTAAAGTTCTGAATCAGTGGAGTAAAAATGAAGACAAATCCTACAGGGAACTTCAGGATTCTAAGGTTTAGTAATGACACTTAACTACAAGTAACACTTCATAGATAACAGAAATGTCTAACCAAGAATATCTTGTAAATACCAACTCATCACCATTCAAAACATCATAAATATCACTTACCTTTAAATTTAATGGCAGAGGAAAATAAAAATTCAGCTTTAACTTCACAACAAAAATTTCACAAAAGGTATCATGTAAATAAGAGTCTGGTGACAAGGTACTTGTGAAACCACTTAAAGGAACAAACTGTTTTTAAGCACCTTAGAAGCTCAAGCTGATGTACAAACAATAAAAGTTAATTACATATCATTCGGATACATTCACACAAAGATCTATATTTGGCAAAACATCCTCACAACGTTTTGTTAGCCTTGCATATTTATTGTACCCATCTGAAGGTAATTAAAATGGCATTTATGAAAAAGTATCCCATAATTCAAACTATTCACTGCCCCCTCTGTGAGCACAAACCAGGCAGATTTCACTGTAAATCTTGAGAAAACCCTCTTCTTTCTAAGTGCTTCTCATTGGTACTTGAGAGTACATAAGCACAGGATATAGGAATCAGTCACTAGATCCAGAGTTTGAGGTCATTAGAACTTGATAGGCAAACTACTACTCATTCTAACCACCACATGATACCACTGAAGTCCTAGAGAAGTAACATATTTTACCCAGAATCTAATTAACAATGACTCTTAGAGTTGGAATTTGAACCCTTATGCCTCCTACTTTCCAAACTATACTAATTCAGGAGATAGCACATTTAGCACTAACTGCCCTACCTTTGAATCTGTAGCAAATAGCTTTGAAATAACAGAGATGGCTGCTGTGGAACAGAGACTCTCACTGACACTGACGCTGCATTGTTAGGCAGGAGAGAGTCTTTCTCTTCTACTTGCCCCCACAGCAGCCAGACGAAGTGCCTTTCTCCTTTTCGAATGTATAGCCTGTGCTTCTATGCCCTCCATGGGTCTGTTATGTGGATGTGTCCAATCACACAAAGAAAACTTACTTACTTACTTGATACTTACATGGGGAGAAAATGTATTTTTTCCCAATTTAGCCCCAAAGCAATCATTTGACAAGTCCAGAGTAGACCCCTGTGGTAAAGTGAAATATAAAGACTCTCTGGGTAGCAGGTGTTTCCCTTTTAATGACAGCTTAACTGGTGAAGTATCTAGCAGAGCACTGTCATTTCTTCCTGCTGTTTGCAATGGGCTGGGAGCCAGCACGAACCTGCCTCCCTGACATTTCAGGTCAGGCCATTATGTCCAGAATTTCCCACACAGTGGAGGGAGCCAGGGTTGCAGCCTGCACACTAGTAACTAGATTCAGAAAAAGAGAACTCTGAGGAAACAAAGGCATCTTTAAGTTGTGGTACTTGCTAAAGTCTTTCAGGTGTTGAAAAAGAATGATGTGTGCATTATGTTTGGAAAACACTAATCCATCTACATGGTTAGGGTTAAAGAGGGAGAAAATCATACAGTTCAGATGGGATAAATGCAGAGCAAATGAAACTGTGCTTAAGGCTAAAGTGACTCTATCTTGTCATTCCTTCATTCACTAGATTTATGCCATTAAGCTCCTTGAAGTGGCAAAGTGCCTGCTAGGTAGTGGGTGAGAAACATAAAACTAATAGGCCTTAACTTCTACCTTCACTGGATTTATAATCCAGTGGAGTCAGAAAGATGTCTACAAATAACTTTTTAAGCACAATAAAATATGACTTAATCACAAAGTATTTTTCTAACTTTAAGGTAGTAGAGGATAATTTTCTGAGTTGGGGTAATATAAAATAATTAAAAGAAAAATTTTAATTTGTTTAAGAAGTAGAATTTCTATAGATTAGGGGAAATAAAATAACTTGCTAAGTTTAGCAGGCAAGATAAAGCAAAGATTAGCATGTCATATAATGCTAGAAGAGAAAGAGAACTCTATTCTAACTGAAACAGGCTCTTTATAAAAGAATTGTAGAAGTTATGATCAGGAAGTTAAATGTCTCCTGTATCTAAATAAGAATGTTTGCTTTCATTGGGAGATAATGATGGTTTTGATCCAAAGAATGATGACCTTGTCTGAAAACCCACCTAACAGAGGAAGAAGAAAGGAGTAAGACAAGGTAGAAGAATGGTTAATGGGATAGTAGAAGAGGGGATTAAAGCAGTTGGGTAGGATTGGATTCATGATGAAAGAGGGAGGAAAGCGGGGGGGAATAGAAAAGTGGTAGAAAGGATGGGATTGACATAGGACTGACAGTAAACAGGAAGATACATATCATCATAGATGAATAACATCTCAGAATAGAATCAAGAAATGTTCCAAAGAACTTAAGACCAAAGGAAATAGTAACTCCAAGACAAAAATAGCATTTGTCAAGAGCAACCAAAGCTCTAGAAAGGCAGTCAGACATGGTAAAGTAATTAGGATCCAGAACAGCAAACAGAAGTGAAAACAAGGGACATTCTCTAGGATAACACAAAGAAAAGAAAGGTCATGCTACTTAAAAGCCTATTACTTCAATCACAGTATAACCATTTATGGTGTTTAATGAAATGTCAGTAGCTGGTTGGATAGATTGAAAAGGTGGGGAAGGGAGTATATTAGTAATCTTGGTACCTTTAGTATGCAGGGGACAGGAGTTATAAGCTTAAATTTAACAATAACAACAGTAATGGAAAATAAGTAGCCATGTATTGAGAAAATGTTAGATTTATAAGGTAGTCTTCCTGTATCTTGTCAATTCATTACACACAAGACTACAGTCTGGGATGAATGAGATGATGCTGATTACACTGATTTTAAAAATAAACATCTCAAATAGTAAAGTTACTTTATAAGAGGAAAATGAGTCATAATGAGTTGGAGAGGCTAGCAAGATGTTCAAATGTTCTAGTCCACTGAAAGTTATGAATTTATCTCAAGAAAGAGAATGTGTTGCATAAAAGACAGACTGAAAGAGCATTCATATGTTAATTATAGTTGAAACCAGAAGTTGAGAGAAAGACAAAGGAAATTAAGCAATCACATAAATTATGAAATAGTGAGCTACGCCCTGCAAATAAGATAGTCCTTAGAAGGTCACACCATATATTGACACAAAATGTATGCAAGAACTATTCAAAATCTTAAAAGGATAGAATTATTTCTAAAGTAAATTAAATGCCCTACTTCTAGAACAGCCTACAAATATTAGGTCATTGAAAATGAAGAATTGATTTGGTCAGATTGAAGCTCCATGTCTAAGGAGAAGAGATACCAATATGTAGTTGGATTGATCAGAGGTAGAGCAGTGAAAAGGCAAGTCCTTAATTTGTTTGTCTAGACATTTGATCTGTCTCTGTGACCCTTGGACATATTGATGCAGATGGTGAAAATGAATAAAGGACTATATTTCAAGTACAAGCTTGTAGTTTTTTAAGAGTGAGTGTTACAGGTGGAAGAATATTATAAGCAGAGAACTCTCCTTTTTATATTTCTAAGCACACCTGGAAATCCTCTGACTATAATTTGACTGCCATGCAGTTTTTCTACAGGGAGAAGATACATTGTCAAATGGAAATGAATATTTGTTCCCCTTGGCCATATTCTTTCTCACTCTAAATTAATAACCTGCCGTTATGTTCAACATATCAGCATCTTATAAACTTTGTTTCCTGGGTCTTCCAGCATGATTGAGCTCAATCATTTTGGGGACACAAAAGATCAAGATTTGCGGTTTGCAGGACTGAGGGCAGATGCTGTGGGGAATCCAGCAAATTCACAGCATTCAGAAAGACTTCTCAGGAGCCAACCTATGACACCCTTTAATTAGCTGTTGAGAATGTGACAGGTTAAGCCACACTGCACGTTTTGGAAAATGAAATCGAAATTCAATAAATTTAAACTAACTTTTCAAGATGAGAAACAGAAGTTTCAAACTGATAGTTGAAGCATTTCAAGACTTTCTTCCCTGTATTGTTTGAAAGGAAATCAGCATAGTATAACTTATAGAGCATGTGCTTTGCGGTCAAACTATCTGGATTCCCATATGACTTTAACACTTTTAATGCAACCTCGAGAAAATGACTTGGTGTTTCTTGATAAGATATAAATTAATTACTAAATAAATGGAATTTATCTCATAAGGTTAAATATGTTAATGTTTGCAAACATTTCAAATAGTAAACTGCTAATTTCTTTTAACTGACAACAACAAATTTTGACAAGAAGGCAGAGAAACTGGAACCCTCAGACATTACTGATGGCCATTCAATGTATTGTTGACACAACAGATTCCTAACATCTTGGCAGCTTCTTATAAAGTTAATCTTAACCAAATAACCCAGAAATCTCACTCATAGATATTTTTACAAGGGGAATGAAAACATATATTCACATAAAAAGCTGTATGCAAATGCTTGTCATTATTTATTTATAACTTCTCCCAAAACAGAAATAAATCAGATGTTCTTCAGCTGGTGAATGAACATATTACCACATCCACATAAAATGAATACCACTTAACAATACAAAATAAAAATCCACTGATCTCAAATCCATTTTGCTGAATAAAAGAAACTAAACTCTAAAGCTTTCATACCATATGATTACAATTAGATCACATTATCGGGACAGAGGGCTAGGAATTGGGATTGTAGAAATTTATTACAAAGGAGAATAAGGATATTTGCAGGGAAGGGAAGATGAAATTGTTCTGTATCTTGACTGTGATAGTGGTTACAAAACTATATGTATCTAACAAAACTCATAGATCTGTACAAAAAAAAAACAAAAAGTTTTCTCAATGCACACATACATAAGCACACAACAAGAAGACAAACAGGAAGAGACAATCATGAAAATTTAAGGAAAACTGTATCTGGCATAGAGTAAATTCTCTAGAAATAGAAATGTTAATTTTTTTCAAGAAAGTCTTTCTTTGATATGATGTCCAAATGAATATTGGTAGGAGTCCTATTTCTTAGATTGCTACAAGGATAATAACTGGGGAAGATCATCACATAAATGATTCATATTTTTATGAGAAAAAAAGGGAAAAGAAAAAAGAAATTAAAAAAAGGTAAAACAGTCATACTGTCACCATCTAAACATAACCACAATTGGAAACTAATTTATAGCCCACTGGAGTTTTTTGTTATAAGTGAAAAAATAATGTTTCAGATTTTTTAAATTTCATATATTACTTTTTATTTTGAAACTATTTTTTCACAAAACAATATATTCTTAAAAACATAGATGTGCATTGTCACTTTTAATAGTTGCTAATCTATGCTACTAAGACTCTACTGCTGAGCATTTAATTTGACTCCAGTTTTTGGTAATATAAACCAACTTGTGAGAAAGTACCTTGTAGCATTTAAGACACTTTATGTACACGACATTATTTTTTCATGGTAAACTCCTAGAATGGGAGTTACTTTATTAAAAAAATGTATACTACATAATTTTTTATTCATAATCTTAAATTGACTTCCAGATTTTGTAATTTACTTACAGGAACCGTGAAGGGGAGTTGGGGTTGTGTTTCTATGGTCCTTTTCCTTCAAGATCTGACAAATCTCCCTGAAATTACAAATAAAAAACTGAATTTCATTCTGCATAGATTTATTCTTTATTTTATAAAATGTCTGTTTCAGTTCCATATTTTAGTCTTTCATTAAATTCTAATATATTTTGTGAGTCACTTCTAGGCTCATTTCCAGCAAGTCTCGGTAAAGGGATAGAAAAAGTCTATTGAATTTCAATAAAGCCAAAAATCAGAAATAGTAAGTAAAAGTCAACATACACTTAGCTCAGAAAGAAAATTTGGGTTACTTCAGGTGAGTGGTCTTTACAACTGCTAGCTTATATTGCTTATACAGACACAAATTATTTTCCTTTAGTCTGAACTTTCCAAATAATTAAATTATGATTCTTTCTATTTAATATAATTCCAAAAATTTATTCATTAATTACTAGACATGAAAATAATAACTTGATAAGAATGCTTATGTAGTTTGTTCACTAGCTACATATTACAGCTAGGAATGTTTTTCAATTAATATATATTAAATCCAACCATGTGTCAGACATTGTGCTAGGTGCCAGAGAAACACACATATTCCTGTGATAAATCTCCCTTGTGGAAGTGTGAGAAGCAATCTTTTTGTGACACATGGAACTTCAGGCTTGTTGGTGATGTAATGGTTGCTGTACTGAAAATATTAAGCACCCGCTTTTCCTGGTGGGTCACTTGGCCCTGTAGTACCTTGATTATTGAAATATTTTAACTCCACAAACTCTGGTAAACTGTTTTGAAAGTGATGGCAGAAGTATGATTGAAATCATAATAGCAGACATCTTTCAAATCACTAGAACCTGTGATTTAGCCTCAACTCCCTTCTGAGAGCAGGTGAACTGGATGATATTTAAGAGTTATTGCCTTCAAACGGACTTATGGTAGCAACCCTGTAATCTCCTTACCTGGATCTTGGACATGGGACAGAACTCTTGTGTCACCTACGAAGACATCTGCAGAAGAAAAAAATGCCTTAATTTGCCTTCAGGTGCATCTTCACTGGGATCCAATGAGAAACTGGAAACCAAAGTCCTTGGGATTGTAACAAAGATAAACAGAGGGGGTGGAGGGAAACGGAAAAATTAGGGAGAGTGACTACCCATAATTTTTCCAAAGTCAGTTTGAGGGGAAATAATAACCATGGCCATAATTAGCTTACCTAATAGATCCAGGTTTCATCAGTCTTCTGTATTTTATTTATTACAGTATCTCTCTCTAAGATGTTTATTCACAGCATGTTCACCTAAATTCATGAAGTCTTACAGTTAAAAGATCAACTGAAGCCCCATTTTCCAAAAGTAATTCCATGGCTGGCCCTGACTTGTATAGCTAGCTAGTAAAGAAAATGATGCCCCATCTTCCAAACCCCCATCTAAACCACTTCCAAAAAGCATACATGACCTCTTTTTCATTGTTCTTGCTTTCAATCTGATGTGACTTGTGAAGTCTAAATTCCTTCGTGTTACCTATGTCTGATTACATAATCTTGGGGCCTTCTATTATATGTAACGAGGTCACCTTCAAGCTCTCACATGGAATCTTAATGTCAATCAAAAAGCAAGTTGTTAATATTCATCTATATAACAAGAAAATAATTTAAAGATAAAATGGGCCCTTTTTGATCAAAATTTCACACTAAAAACATTTACCCCACAGATCAGTACTCCAGAGATCCAGTAATTTGTATAGCCTAGAAATTCTTAAACTAAAAAAAAAAAAAAAAAAAAAAAAAAAAAAAAAAAAAAAAAAAAAAAAAAAAAAAAAAAAAAAAAAAAAAAAAAAAAAAAAAAAAAAAAAAAAAAAAAAAAAAAAAAAAAAAAAAAAAAAAAAACAGTAAATATCTCAAGGTATATTCATCCTAGTTTGAATTCCATTGTGAAATTAAATATGTATCTTGGAATAACCTAAGATATGTAGATCATAATATTTTCTGCCTTTCTAGTCAATAGAGAAGTTAAATATGAAAATAGAAAATTGATGTGGGATTTCCAAGAAGAAGGATTTCTTTACTAGGGTGATAAGAAAATATTTCCTGGCAGGGGTAGCATTTATGTTGCACCTCCAACAATAAGACATGGTGCTAGACATATTGGTACACATTAAGGAAAGATTCTGGTAATAAGAGATTCAGGACTTGATAGACAAAAAATGAATGTTCTCAATAACTGAGTTATAGAACACACAGTACCCATGGAAGACAAGACTCCTTTTAATATTAAGACACTTTGTAGAGGACATTTAAGGCCAAACTTCGGAGTTCTTTGGGTTTTCTAATTGGATGAGCATTTCAGGTTTCAGGAAGGTTAGAATACATTTATAAAAACATTTATTCTATTTACAAAGTCTTGCCCCAGTGGAGTTTACAGTCTGTTTGAAGTTTCATTGCTTTATCGATCAACCAGCAATGACCTCATTGTGTTTGGGTGGACAGGAATCAGGGAGTCTGCATTCTATTTTGGTGTAGTGGAAAGGTGATCCAAATATTTCTGTAGTTTCCTATAAATGCTCAGGAGTTTAACAAACAGGAGCTTTGTTTATCCTTCTCTAGTATAAAAAGTTTGGAAAGTTGATACATTGGGTTTCATTTCATTGAGTGTCATTTTGATGACTTTCCAAATACCACAATGGTTGTCACTTTCATCATTTTAAGCAATTATAATAAAATATCTAAATCCAGGATTTCTACAACCACAACCTGGAGGTTCAAAAGGAACTATTTTACCCACTTCATTCCTGGGTACTTTCATGAACCTAATGGAGAGAGATTTTTCTGAACGTTTTCCTGGGTCTCACCCTATTTAGGAGTTATCTGTCTCCAGCGGACTGACAGTCAAGGAGTAAACCTTTGTGAGGGTAGAAGTCTGGTAGCCGGGCATAGTGGTGCATGCCTGTAAGCTACAGCCTAGGAAGCCACAACCAGGGCCAGGGATCGCAGTTCGAGTCCCACTCAGGGCAATGTAGTGAGACTTAGTTCCGAAAAATAGCCGGGCGTGGTGGCACGCGCCTTTAATCCCAACTACCTAGAAAGCTGAGCCTGGGGATTGAGTCCATGGTACTGCAGGCAATGTGACCCTGTGGTTCCACGGGCCAAAAGAGCGAGACCTAGTCTCAAATAGATTAGAGAGAGAGAGAGAGAGAGAGAAAGATATTTACTATTCTGATGAAATTCACCTCACCTATTAACACACATATTGCCTATACACGGAACCATAGGACATTTGTCCACATACTATTCTCCCAGGTTCAATCTCCTTTGAGTCTCCACTTTATTTGGATATGGGCATAAAGTTCTTTGTATTTCTCTAGATACTTTGTTGAGCAGGGAACAGTATTTAGTTTCCCCCACTTTAGAGAAATTCTGTTTTGATCCTCCTGCTCCTTAAACTGTCTCCCTTAGTTCCATAGCATATTGTGCTGTCAAAGGAGCACATGTGAAAAAAAATCCCTCCAGGAACTAAGCAAGACACAGGAAACCCATTTGCTACAGAAGCCTTTGATCATCTCAAGTTCAATTAGAAATAAAACTACTGAGGTTTAATGTTCAAAGGAAGTGCAGCATTTTCTATTTGTATAGTTGTACTTAATCCAGGGGCATTCTTCTGCAGAGATACTATAGGATAAATGAGTTGGTCAGTTTTTTTCCTCCATTAGCCTCTACCACCAGCACCTATAGTATTGCACTCTCCCAAGATTGCGTTTTTCTTGGACCCAATAGGGGTGCACTTGCATGAGCGGCCACACCTAGGCCTGAGAGAAAAAGCTAAAATGGGATTGTCATCCCAGGGTGGGAGAGCATTGAATGAGAGAGCATGAAAGAACAAGAGAGAGAGAGAGAGAGAGAGAGAGAGAGAAGAAAGAAGAGAAAGAGAGGGGGGAGAGAACCCAGAAAGAGTGTGAAGATTCCTAGGAGCCTGGGGGGCTCACTTATCTTCCAAACCCTGGCCCTTCCCCACCCCACCACACCTTGCCCTGTCCTGCCTGATGTGTCTGTGTAACTGCTAGGACCAATAACGAACCTACCCAGATTTGGAATACTTGCACTGCAATTAGCATCATGAACAGTACTGTTAACATTACAGATACCTAATTCCATCTCCTTATTTATGTATGATTTAATTTACATTGGATGCTACAGAATGACTAAATCCTGTACCAATTGCAATATATGTTAATAGCTCTAGTATTAGTTAGTACAATGTGAAATACTGAACAGATTATATAAACCAAATCTGAGATGACTCTGTATCCTAAAATAATCATATATTGTTTTTTCCATAAACCAATGCTGGAATGATCTACCCAGTTTTTTTCAACTCCAGGGTGCAAAGTAATAGCAGTTCTCTTTATGGGTGTATGATGTAAACTATTGACAAAATTACACTGTAATTGCTATGTGGAGGCAAGGTAATTACAAAGTAATAGTCCTATAATCATTGGATTTTGGATCTGATTTATAAACTGCAGTATAAATTACATGGTAATTAATACTGGGCCTTCCTGGTATAATTTAATTATTATTTATTAATTCATTTGTAAATTTACACAGATCTGTGTGTTTCAACAATAGCAATCATTATTTAACACTATAAGACATGGGGATCTGATTCAGGCATATAAGTAGCTCAAAAAGCTAATGTAAAGCCATATATCGTTATACAAAATTAACCAAAGAAAACCTCAAATGTGATTCTAATCTAAATTACAGTACTTCAGAAATACCCCCATACATATATATTTATACTTTATTTATTTCTGTAAACTCCCACCAGTTCCACATCTGTTCCTACCAAGCTGATGAACGTGGGTGTTTCTTACTAAGAACCAATGATAAAAATTTCTACCAAACACACTCAAAATATTTTCATACATTTTCCTCAACCTTGGTCACATATTATAATCAGCTGGGGAGCTTTAAAACATTGATATCTGGGTCCACCTCCAGATTTAATTGGTCTGGTGTAGACCTGGGACATTTAGAGTTTTAAAATCCACACTCTGTCAACCTCTGCTCTACAACAATGGTATAAAGAGAGATAATTTTTACTTGCACTGTGGATTGAGTGCATGATCACTGAAAAAAACTCTAAAAGTTGTTGAACTTTTCAAACTTTCTAAAACTAAAGTTAATTTTTGTTCCACATCTTACATTTTGATATAGTTCAAGATTTTAATTATAAAATGATTAATAATATAGTTTATGTACTTGCCTACCTTGCTAAATGCATTCTATAACATGTCATTTAAATGATTCTTTTTAAAGAATTATATATATATAGTATATATATTAAAGTATATGCATATAAACTTTAAAAAATCAAATATTGCCAGGAGGCTTATAATAGAAATCAGTAGTTCCCATCCCTATATCATAATCCCTAGTGATGATCAATATCAACTTCTTTAGCTATAGCTACATAATATAACTATACTGGTATTTTTGATTTTACAATAAGAAACATAATGATTTGATGTTCTATTCACCCAGCTCATCCTTGCAAGACACATACACACCCACACGCACATGCACACATCCTACACACATTCAGCTAACTTCCCAAAACACTTTAACTACAATGTTGGTTAAATCTACAGTTAAATGCTGATTTATTATGCCAGTTAATATACTTGACATCTGAATCTTGTACAAATGTTACTGTTTGTATTCATCTCCTATAATTACAAGGGTATATGTGTTTAATATTCTCTGTGCCTACCAATAATTTTTCCCCAAATTGCCGCCAGAATGCTAAACCACTTTTAACAAAAGAAAGGTAACGGTGATGAGCACTCTATCTACTAGAACCACTTTAAACCCTGTACAGTATTAATTTAATCCTATGTAGTGGTACTATTGTTACTTCCACTTTGCAAAAAAAAAAGAAAGCTGAGTTGACTAATTTGGTGGAACAGTTACTACTCAGATGAAACTAAGATGAAACCTAGATCTTCTAAATTCTCATGGTGAACTCACACCCTATGAGCAAATCAAGCCTTACTCTTCCTTGCCTGACATTGCTCCATCTAGAACACCTGCTTTTCTTTTTCTTTTTTTTTTAATTTATTTATCTATATTTCACATCATTTCAATCCCTGGGGGTCACCCACCACCTCCCCCTCCCACCCGCTCCAGCTGGTCCCCATTCTCCTCTTGTGCAGTTTCATTTGGTTGACCATATATTAGTGAAACCATTTGGTTTCTGTCCCTTTCCATCTGGCTCGTTTCTGCTAGAATGATTTC
>PVHY01022777.1:0-21918 GCA_004024945.1 Uropsilus gracilis | reverse complement strand
CATCCTTTCCTTCCTCCCTTCCTCCCTCCCTCCCTTCCTCCCTCCCTCCCTTCCTCCTTTCCTTCCTCCTTCTTCCTTCCTTCTTTCCTTCTTCCTTCCTCCCTTCTTCCTTCCTTCTTTCCTCCTTCCTTCCTCCTTCCTTCCTTCTTTCCTCCTTCCTTCCTCCCTCCTTTCCTTCCTTCCTTCCTCCCTCCCTTCCTTCCTTTCTTCCTTCCTTCCTCCCCCCCCTCAGAACATGGAAAATACAGGGTCTCCTGCATAGATCCTGTCCTCCGACCCCTCACAGCTCTCCCACTGTTGACATCTTCCATTAGATGGTACATTTGTGACAGTCAGGGGCCCACAGGGTGATGTGTCATAATCACCTGAAGCCCAGTGCTGACATCAGGTCTCACTCTTGGTGTTGGGCCTCCTGTGGGTTTTGGCAAATGTATAAGGACTTCTTCAGATCTCTTTGGGGGGGGCACCAAGGCATGTACATGAGCCTTTAGCCTTTTATTTCAGATAAAACACTAGAGGAATGACCTGCGAGATCCTAAATGAAGGCCCAGCCTTTGGGAATGGAGCAAGGGAGGCAGCTGAGAGGATGGAGAGGCCACTGCTGGGAGAGGAAGGGGCCTGAAGAAAAGATTTACCTGCTCTGTGATTTCTGTGCCTTCTCTTTCTCTGCCAGACGTGAGAGGTGGGCAGGTACACATATGTGGATTTTAACCTCGTTCATGGCAGGGATCCTTGCTCCATTGCGCTGTGGTTGCAGAGAATGGGGGTCCCCCCTCCTGCTTATTCCAGGTGGTGCCCACAGACACCTGGACCTTAGAGAGCAACATGGGCAAGGCAAATGGCCAGCCTGGCTTTCCTTCGAAGACACTTGCTCCCAGGCATGCTGGTGGTTCTACTTGCAACTCTTGGGCCTCTACAAATGGATCGCATGCTCAGTGCAGCTGAGGTCTGGGAACTTCCTTATTTGAACGTGGCCATTTGTAGTTTGTCCATAGCCAGGGTGGAGTGAAGATTTGCTTTTTGCCACGACACATGGAATGTGGCTTTGGATGAAATCACCATCTTAGGCAACATGCTCTAAAAGAAAGCTGTTTTAAAGTTTTAAATAGTTGAAAATTATTTTAAAGTATTTCAGGGTTTCAGATTTGGGGGATGATTAAATGCCCAGTCTCTCCACTGACTCCTCCCTCTGTGCTGCCTAATTGTTAATGCAGCAACTGTGAGAGCCTGATGCTAAGCATCTTGGCGTCTTTCAGGGGATGATCTTAAATTACATTTTATCACCACTCAAGAATCTGGTGGTTTATTACTTGGTCTCTTTAATGCATTTGCAGTTGAAATGAGTAATAGAGAAAATGGTACTGACATAGGATCTATTAAATGTGGTCTGTAACATTGGGATAAGATACCGGCCGTGTACACCATTGAGTTTTTATGAGGCTTGTGTATCTTAAATCATGAACTACCAGGGGCACAGTGTTGGTAGCCCATTGGAAAGAGAAGTTGTGTTTTTAGCAGTCATATATTGGGGTGAGGAGGCTGGGCCTTAGAAGCCTTCACTTTGGGTATTCTAAAACTCCCTGAGGGGGTGTAGCCAATTGTTGTAAGTGCCCCCCCCCCACAGTCCAAGCTGATATTGAACATGAGATCACATGGAGTTTTATTAAAATCGCCAAGTTAAAATGAGTGAAGTGCCAGACCCTTGAAGTGCTTGCTGCACCTGGGGTCCAGATAGATAACAGTGTCGGTGTGGGCAGAATGTTGGGTGCCCACCCAGGAGAGTAGAAAAGCTGGGGCTCTGGTTTACCTAGCTGCCGCGACCCTCACTCCCGGCTCCCGCCCAAGCCTGGATGTTCGGTCCCTCAAGCCTGCAGCCTGTTGTACTGCCCTATCAACACATCATCCTTTTGTCCCGATAGTTATCATCAGCAGAGCTGCCTTTTATCCTTGTCCTAGGAGATAAGGCTTTTCTGTCACTGCAACATATTCAGGTAAAGTCATTTGTTCTTGGTGTTTTTGTTCAAAGGAATTGAAAAACGAGTTGTCCTAAGCTGCCAGCATGTTAACCATTCTAAAGGACGCTTTCTATAAACCACTGTGGATGTGCTAGGGGAGGAAGTCAGCCCATGGCCCAGAAACATTGTCCACACATCCTTTTACACATGTTACTGTGTCTGGTCTTCCCCATTAATTGAACAAGTATCAAGTGACCTGCTATTATCAGGGAGCTGATAAAGGCACAGACACCGGAGTGGGAGGTCTAATTCCTACTTCACCAAGAGCCCAGCCTGGTTAGGGAGATCAGTTTCACACAAAGGGGTGGCTCTTCAGCAAGTGTGCTAAGGACAGGTTACTAATGTCATGCATTCAGAATTGGGGGCCAGCTGACTGACCACAAAGGCCTTGACCAGGAGATAGACTAGTGTGTCACTGCCTAGCGAAGCAGGGAGGCCGTGGGCCCCACTGGAAGGCCTTTGGTTGGAGTGTTATTTCTCATTTAGAAGCGTGGGTGGAGAATGCTATGGGGGTGTGGATGGTATGGACACAAGTGAAGACTGAACTGAAGTGTAGATAAAAGGAAAAGGAGGGATTTGAGACACTCTTGAACAGGAAAGTGTTAGAGGGTTTTGAGAAGGAGAATGACGCGATGTGACTGATGCTTTAGCAGGATCACACTGGCCTCCAGGTTGAATAGATCCTGGAGGTGGGAAGAAGACATTAGCAGAGGGACCAACTACTGCAGTAACCTTAGCAAGGGGTGGTAGGTTGGGCCGGGAAGGCAGCAGGGGAAGGCATTCTATCTTTACTTTGAAGACAGAGCCATTAGGGCTTACTGGTAGACTCCATGTGCGTGGTAAGAGAAGGAATTGTCACAATCGGCTCCAAAGCTCTTTGATCTGAGCAACTGGAAGATTGACTTCACAGCAAGAGACAAAAGGCAGAAGGAGTTAGACTTAAGGGGGGAAGTCTTGGGTGTGTTGATAGACCCATACGGACAAGAGGATTATAAATCTAGAGCTCAGCGTGATAGAGGAACTGGAGATGGTCATTGGGAATTGCTGGCATTTGCGGGTAAAGTTGTAGACTGGACGATATCACTAAGGGAGCAGATGTAAGTAAAAATGAGAAGAGTTCAATGGACGAGTTGAGGCGCTCCAAAGTGAAGAGGTCGGGTTGATGAAGAAAGCAACAGTGAAGCAGATGGAAAACGTCTGGTCAGTGAGTTAGTGGGAACGTGACAGTGTGCTGCTTGGAATCCAGGGTAATCTGATATTTCAGGGGGAAGGAGTCAAGGGGAATGTGACAGGTCAAGGGGAAGGAGGATGGATGCGTTGCAGGGAAGTTAGCAGCGTGCTGCAGAATGGCGGCCTTGGTAAGAAGAGTTTGGGGGAAGGAGAGCGAGCCAAGCTCTGATTGGACTGGCTTCCAGAGGGAATGGGAGATGAGAAATTAGATATAATGACTATAGGTACTGCCTTTGAAGAGTTACTATAAAAAGGAGAGTCACCTGGAAGGTAAGCGGAAGTGGAAGCGAGGTTGCAGAAGTCTCTGGAGAGGGAGAAACAGTTTTGATGGGTGACGCTGTGGGGAACGAGGACTCTGCATGTCTGTTTGCCCATCTGTGAATAGGAGGGGCTGTTTGGGGTGGGCCCATCCCAGCCAAGGCCAGACAAAGGGACTTTGCCCGGTGGTCTCCGCCATGTCACTGGTTTAACCCATTTGCCGTCTTATTCGGGACCTTTGCAGCGTGGCTCCTTTGCTGTGTCCCCATGAGACACAGTCCTCGGCTTGGCTTTTCCTGTCTTCTTAGGACACGTGTCTGTTGCCCTTGTATATGAATGCCCTCCTGGCTGTGTCTCTCTAGCTCCTCACCTCCTCCTGCACAACGGCCTTTCCAAGCCAGTCTGCCTCGACTTCCGGTTCCCAATGTCCCTTCCATTGCTCCGTGGCTATCAGCAGACCCTCAGGTGGCCCAGCACAAACAACAACTATTTTCTAGTCCCAGTGGCATCCTGGGAAAATGCTCAGTTTGAAAATTCTGTGGTGCTGGAAACACCACCGGCTGTGAACCGTTCTGGGGCTTAACCCCAGATCCCTTGGTGAACCTCAGCCAGTCTGTAACCAGGGACAGTTCCGTGGGCATAGGCTGTCCATCTCCCTCCTCCTCTTGCCCAGCCGCAGGCCCCGGCCACGGCCAGGTCGACCTACTTTGCACGAGTAATTCCTCGCTGGTCATAGCAGTGTCTTACTTGGCGTTTCTGCCTGTGGAACCAACTATGCCCACACAGTCATTAGCAAGTGTGGGATTGTTGTTAGGAGATGAATATTTATTGTACACCCACAAACGTTGAGGTGCTGCGCAGCAAGCTCTTGCCAGGGGATTGCTTTGGTCTAAAATGCCAAAGGAAGTTAATTAGCATTTGAGAGAAATGCCCACGCTACAGATGGGACTCCTGGTCACGCTGGACTAGACCTGGGGAGGGACTGGGCCCGGCCTCATGGGCCGTGCTGAGGGGTGGACATCCTCCTAGGCCCGGGGAAAGAGGAGAGCAGGGGAGTGACCGAGCCAGGGTGAAGAGGCCGGAAGAATTTAGAAGCTCTTCTTGGAGACTGTCGACTGTTTGCTCCCCTCACCCCGCACACCTCATCAAGCTCTAGGACAGACGTCTGAGCCTTTCAGGAATGGGTGGAACATGCTCAGGACGGGCTGCTCATGCAGCACAGCTTTCTACCCAGACTGAAGGATGCATGGGTTCTGGTCTCGCGGCGGCTGGCAGCTGACGTTGGGCAAGTTCTAGAGCACACCTGAGCCTCTGTTTTCTCATCTGAAAAACGGGCCTATTCTAGGTAGGCAGGCCTAGTTTGCAGCTCCGCCAGGAAATATACATAGAGGCTGGTCCCATGCTTGCCCCACATTCGCTGTTTCACACGGGCTAGCTGTTAACCTCGCAGCCGTGACTGTGATCAGCTTCTCAGCAGACACAATCCATCAGGCTCTGCTGGGTCATGCAGGAGGAGCCGAATATCCGGGAGCCAGCAGCCCCAGGTACTGTCTGTCGATGAGCCTGGGAAAACCTGCAGAAGGGAGTAGAGAGGAACATCGTGGGGGCTGAGGGGACAGGGTTTTCGGAATTTCTGCTAGGAGGTAGCTCACCCGCCACATCTACGGCTAGTCCCCCAGCCGGTCACCGTTGCAATGCCCACCCTGCCTCTCCCAAAGCAGCGGGACACAGCCCTGGGAGATGCACGTCATTGGCATTCTGAGCCGCATGTATGCCATGTCCTATAGAAGAAGAGCACTTGATCCAGGTAATTAAAAGTGTCGTCTCCTTATCCAGGAGAGGGTTCTATTAAATTATGTACAGTAAATATTTTTGCAAGTTGGAACTCTGAAGAAGACTTATTGATCTGTGGCAAGCTGCCAGGCAGCTGGTAAAGATTGGGAAAATTGTTCTCCATCCAGAGCAGGTCCTGGGAGGGGTGGGGAGTCTGGAGGCTCTTTTGTTTCCTCTTTATCTTTGCCTCCCGTGAGGAGCCTGCAGCTTCTCCCTAGGCTGCGGAATCAGTAGCAGGGACAGGCGCCGTGTGGCTGGTGCAGGCCCGGCGCAAGGGAGTTGCCTCAGCATGGCTGCGCATGGGGGCGGTCTGGGCCAGGGCAGGGAAATCTGAGCCAGCGGACCTAGCGTTCATCCATCCAGAGGCAACAGGGCGAAGGGAGAGGTGCTTTCGGAACCCTCAGCTCAGCGCTGTCCCCAGGAGCCTGGAGTGGACATGGAAGTCCTTGCTTCTCTCCACCAGTGCCTGTATCTGCCCCTCCATTCCTTGCCTTAGCCTCTGGCTCTGCCCGGAGGGTGCTGGCAATGACCTTGGCCAGCTGACCTTTCTGGTCCACGGGGTCTTGGGAATGGAGAGGGAGGTGGGGGCATGCATGAGCAGGAGTGTTTCCGCATGCTCTGCTCTGTGCAACCGGACAGGTGCCAGGTGGGCGCCCAGGGTAGTCACCGGGAGGCCGCCCAGAAGCCCGGTGTGCCGAGAACTCCTGCTGGCCTCCTCTGGGCCCGCTCTGGCAGCTCCCTCAGCTCTTTGAACACCACTGGCCGGAGTAGGCGCTCAGCAAATATTTGTGGGACGAATGAACGAACAATTCCTCCTCCTCTGCCTTGATTTAATCACCAGGCCACAGGTCTGGAGCAGAGAGCGGGTAGGGAGGAGGCAGCTATGGCACCCGCAACTGCAGGGTAGCCCCAGGGACATTGTGTACCGAGGGGTGTGGTAGCTGCTCCTCGCCCTGGGTGCAGGTGTGCGCCTCCCTGGGAGCAGGGGTGGCAGCTAGAAACGATGGGAAGGTGGTTAAGGAACAGGGACAACTTGAAGTGCAGCCTGCAGCTGGCCCGATCGCCACCCACCTGGCTCTGGGTCCACGCACCTGGCAACTCCCTCTCTCCTCCAGCCTTCCCCGGGGGCACTGGCACCTTCTGGGGCACCCTGAACTCTGCTGCCTGGCATTTTGCAGACTTGTGAGTCATTTGCACCTTCGGTGGGTGGGGAGCGGGAGAAAGGCCCCCCACACATGGGCAACGTTGCTGCTCCTAAGGACTCCTGTTGGTGGGCAAGCCTTGTGCAGGCCTAGTCCAGCAGCCCCTGTGGCTGCTTTTCCCCCCTTGACACTTCCAGCACCCCCCTCCAGCCCATCCCACATCAGGACGGGGACCCACCAGCATGCACATGTGTTCAGGGCACGTGCACGAGGATGTTGTCCGTGTTGTGGCGTGTCAGGTGAGCCGTGTGCCGGGAGGTGGTGCGTGTGCGCACGGGTGTGTGCACGGGTGTGTGCGTGTGAGCTGGGTGCTTCTAAGGCCATGTGTTTTCACTCCTCTGAAGTCTGAGGAGATGCTCATTTCCCTCCTGGTGTCCCTGGGAGTAGAGAACTCCCACTCTGTGCTGGAAACTTAGTCCTCTGCAGGGAGCCATTACTTTGCTGTTTAAAGAAGCCTTGATGCTTTGCAGCCTTAGATCATTTCACATGATGAAACACCAGCTCGCTCCTGACAATTGTAATTTAAGGTGTTTGACGGTCTCTTCAGCTGCAGAGGACTGATCGCCACTTGCCAGGGGCAGGCGAGGGCAGGCCTGGGGCCGAGTTAACACTTGGCGAGCAGGGCCCCCACTTCTACATTGACCGCTCCCCCTGTCCTCACTGTCTTTGCACCATTCTCAGCTGCCCTGTGCCCCAGATCCCACCATCAGCCCCCCACCTGCCACTGCCCAGCCACACCTTGCTCTAGTCCTCCATCCTGGCCGCCGGGCTGGCTACCTCTGAGAACAGATGCCCTGAACCCAAGCCTGCTGGCTCTTCTGAAGTGACCGGGGGTGAGGAGTGTTGAGCTCTGGAGTGGGACTGGCAGGGGGAGAATGTTGAACACGAGAGTCCTGATCCACCGCCATCCAGTGACCTTGGGGACCTGTGGCGTGGTGATGGCTCTGTAATGTGGACTAGTGGTACCTGCCTGTCCAGGCTATGGTGAGTTTTAGAGCTGATGTTATAAAGTTCCTGACACAAGCCTTGGCTTAATTAACCTTGATTTTGTTAGGAGGCTGCATTTCAAAATAATTTGTATGGTTTCACTCACACTATCTCCCTCAACAAAGTACAGTTTCTAAAATTCTTACTAACACTGTTTCTACCATCATCACTGTTACCAATGACCCATCATTATTACCACCACCGTCACCACCTCCACTACCACTGCTGTCACCACCACTGTCACTGCCCCATCATTTATCATCACCTTTGTCACCACCATTTCACCATATCTGCCATCACTACCACCATCACCACCACTACCACCATTACCACCACCACCATTACCACTACCACCATTACCACCACCACCACCATTACCACGACTACTGCTCCATCATTAATACTACCTTTGCCAGCAAACTTGTCACTACATCCACTACCATTACCAGCACCTCCCCCACTATCACCAGTTCCATTACAATCACCACCATGACCACCATAGTACCACCTCTTTCACTGAAAATAGCAAAAAAACATCTTGGGTTTAATTTTCCAGCCCTGTTGTTAGTCTCATACAAATACCTCCTCCCTTAAAGCTCCTCGAAACTCTGTGAGGCATCCAAATACTATTCGTCTCATTTTCAAAATAATTTAGTTCACTATAGGTGCTAGAGCTAAGAGTCAGAGATATCTAGCAATTTGCCCAAGACCAGGAGTTCATAAGTGTTGCTGAAGTCTCTTTTCTGTCTGTCCTTTTGGATACATCTTTTAGGTTTCTTATGTGCGTGCTTTTGTCTCTATGTCTGGGTGTATCTGTGTTTTGTGTAAGATTGATGCTTACCCTGTGGTTCTGACAATGAGGAGATGTGGCAGTCTTATTGAAAATTGGGCCCACTGCAAACAGCAGAGGTAGGAAATAGTCAGGAGACATGCAGCAGACACCACCAATGGGTTGGAGTTTGGAAAAGCAAGATTATTTTTGAAATTCTGTGACAGAAATTAATTGCAGCCATAAAAGTGTAAGAAAGGGTAGGGAAAGGGAAATTTTGGTCATGATGCAGTTAAAACCTTTACCCATAACCTTATTTTGTTTCAAAGTGGTTACAATCAGGAGAGAAATGTTGGCGATTAGACAGTTATAGAATTGAGTGTTCTCTCAACCTTTCCCTTTATTCACTCCCAACTTTGCTTTCTCCCTAGGAAATCAAAGGAGCCTATAAAAGTAATCTTTGGGGTTCAAGTTGGAGGGCACTCTCATTCTGGCCAGAACCAGCTCATTAAGGTAGTTAATAATGAAAACACCTGGAGCCCTCTGACGCTCGTCCTCTGGTTGACATTGGATGGTGATTGAAGGAAGGAGTAGTGTTGGTTTTCCTGCACCATTCAGAACAACAGAGAAAGAACACTCAGCATTCAGCCATTCCAGACTCCATGCTCTGTCGCCTCCCTGGTCTGGGGCACAGAGCACCCGCATGAGTTCATGATACCTGACGTGGTCTTGAGCTGCAGAGGGTGGAAATGGGCCAGCTGCAAGCCATACAACCACAGTGGGTGTGCAAAGGTGCAGGGGCAGAACCCAGTTCAGTGCTTTCCACTTCCCACCTTTCACAGCTCTCCATAACCCCCCCCCCCCCCCCGTTGGTGAGGGATGGTGACATCTGTGCATAAAAAGTCATTTTGTTGTATGTTTTAGAAACTGGCTCTTGGAAGCACGTTTGCTGTGGCCAGGCACCTTTTTGCACATCCCACCTAATTGTGCAGAGGGAGCTGCCTTTGACCAGAAGGCTGTTGCTATTACAGTGTAAGCCATCATCTCAGAAAAATATTGGAATTTCCATGACAGGCACTGGGGGGAATGGGGACTTGTGGCCTCAGCACGTTACACATGGGTGCACCAGCTTTGCTCTACCCTGCTTGCAGAAGGCTGTAATGACCCCTTCGGGGTCCCTTTCCCCCTATCTGGTTCCCTTCTTACTGGGAGGGTTGAAATGTTTCAGCCAGGACACGGGAGGTGACCGTGGAGGTGCCTGAGCACAGCTGAGTGCTGCAGCGGCCAGGGTGCAGCCGTGGGCACCCAAGGTGTGTGGAGGACTTAGTAACAGCCCAGAAAACCAGCGACTGGAGGGAGAACAGATTTCAGAGAACCAAGCAATCACTCCAGCAAGAGAGCTAGGGATTAAAATCAGCAGAGAGCGTTTGAAACAATGAGGAGTTCATGTGTTGAAAGCACAAATACAAACTCAAACAGAAAAACAAGGGCAGTCATGTGCTGTGGGAAAGAAAATTGGAACATTTTCTTCAACATTGAAGCAAATTCTCTGCCTGCCTCACCACGGCTGGCCCCTTGGGACAGAAATGAGTGTTGGGGAAGGGGGCGGATGCACAGACAGCAGAAGCTCAATAGATTTGCTGTCAGCCCGGCTTGGCGGCAAAGAGCTGGGCGTCAGCCTGCACACTAGGATTTAGGGCAAGTTGGAAAAGGTCATGGTGTCAAAGTCAAACCAGGACCACATCACACTGCTGATGGTCAGGTATGACTTGCGTTGGCCGGAATAATGGCCCCCAAGATGCCCACGTCATAATCTCTGGGATCTGTAAACATCTTACCTTTCATGGCAAAAGGGACTTTGCAGATGGAATGAATCGATGAGAGATGATGCGGGCTTATCTGAGCAGACCGGCAGGATTACAAGTGTTCTCATGAAAGAGTGGCAGGAGGGCTGGGGTCGGAGAGGGACTCCATGAGGCTACACCGTTGGCTTTGAAGTTGGAAGGTGAAGCCATGAGCCAAGGGATGCAGGCGGCTTTCAGGAGCTGGCAGAGGCAAGAAAGCAGATTTCCCCCTTGATCTTAAAGAGCAAGCTCAGCCCTGCATGAAACCATGTGAACTTCTGCCCTGTAAGATAATTAGTGTTGTTTGAAACCACTGGTGTGCTGGTGGTCTCGCGGAACAGCCATAGCCAACCCGTACAGGCCCTGTTTCTTCTGAGATCTTTAATTCTTTTAAAAGCCTTCTCTAGAAGCGTCATCTGTATTCCTGTTATCATTACGTGTGTGTAGGTGTATTAATAGCACGCTATTTCAAGAAGGGTGTATGTTTTTAAGAGCAGTAAAATCGTGCTGGTTCCACTCGTAGTCAAAACTCAGCCAAAGGTATTTGTTTCCTGGAGGCCCCTCATTGTGGTCAGCTCCCACCTGTTAGCAGCCATCCCTTCAGGAAAATCACCCAAGGGGAACACACCATTGTTGTGACTCATGGGCTGCTCAATGAGACACAAGGACTCCGATTGATGTTTGAAGCTGCAGGTTTATTTCCAAGAAGCTGGTGCATCAGGGTCCTCAAGCAAAGACAGCAAGAAAGACCCTGAGCAGTTTCTGCTACAACTTTTATACAGCAAAACCACCACTGTCCCCCATTATGGAGAAAGCAAGCAGGTGTAGGATGCATTCCCATAACTACAGGACACATTCCCACATTCTCATAATGGTGGGACACGTTCCTGTAACTGGATTTGGAGACAGAACATGTTCTCATAATTACGGTTTCCAATAAAGCTGACATCCATCATCTATCAGGAGGACAATGCTGGCATCCATCATCCATCAGGTGGACAATGCTATTGTCAGGAGCAACCAGGAATAAGGGGAGGCAGAAACAGGATATTGGTCTAGTCAGCTGTGGCCGGGCTTTCCACTGAGGTCAGGAAAAGGACACTGGCTTCAACATGGAGGTTTTAAACAAAATGGAGTCACTTCGGTTAGTCTGTTCCCAACAACCATACCAGGAGCTTTGCAACATATTAGCACTTTAGTATAAAGTAAAAGCCACCGCCTTGATGTGAGACTGCCTCATAGATGGGCAGGTCACTGATAGAGTCTATAAATATGACACAGGTTGGTGTACTTGCAGAAAATTTTTCCCTTGTGTGTGCAGGAGGCTGACTGTATGCTATTTTTTCCTGCAAGATCATTTGATACTCCTTATTTTTTTCAATAGGATATGAATTATGTATCTGTGTTCTCAAAGATGTGGCTACCCATGAAACTCACTGCCCCCTTCCCCCAGTGTGAGCACAAAGACAAGCTCTAAAAAGATCACTCGCCTGCTGAAACATATTGCTGAGAACCACACCCAGAAACACACACGCACCTTCACACACATCCACACGCAGACGCAGAGGAGAGCAAACGTGTCTCCTACTTTCTTGTCAACCCAAAGCTGGTCCTGACCCCGTTTGGAGTTGTCTGTGCTGGAGCTGGAGAGAGAGAGATGCAAACCACTTGCTGGTGGTGGTTGCTATGGAAACTGGCAGAGACAAAAGGCCACAAAAAATGAAGGAATAAGATGACATCTAAGGATTAAAAAAACAACCAAATGGAGTTTTTCTTTCTTCTCACTGCCTGCGTTAACCTGTTGAGTGCTGTGGGTGGGGTGGCCAGAGGGGTGAGAGGAAAACAAGAGGAAAAAAGGCTTCATCCTCTGTCTCGTCACCTGTTTTAATTGTACCATCCAATTAAGGCATCTCATTAATTGCTCATCACCTTGCCTGCAAAAGGAACGAATCTTCCATCTGAAGGCAGCAGGCGAGTCTCTCATTTCTCTCTAAGGAAGGAAAATGACTCTCCTCTCACGGTGAGGACTGATTGCCCCGTGATTGGGGGTGTTTTCATCTCTCCAGGTCAAGGAGTGGCTCCATGCAGGGACTGAGAGGGGGACAGGATGACCACCAGGGTCCCCGCCAACCCTCACATCTAGTGGCGCAGTGATTAATCATTTCAGTTACTTGACTGCAGGGAAACAACTGAATTTCAAATGCATCCGGGGGGTAAACGAGTTGGTCAGGCTTTTTCCGCCATTAGCCTCTATGACCAGCACTGGTGGGTTCCCCTGGGCCTGGGAGCTGAAAGGGGTGGTGTCACCCTCCGAGGGGAGCATGGTACGAGAGGCGCGGGAGACACCAGAGAACCCAGAGAAAGAGCGTGAAGATTCCTGGAGTGCTGAGAAGCTCTCTTGCCTCCCACCCCCCTACCCTACTGCTCGACTGCCTGGGGGACCTGTGTACCTGGTTCCTTGAGAACGTGAAAGCCTGTAAAATCCATCCAGGGCTCCACCATCCTTTGACGGCTAGAACCGATAAAGAACCCCACCCAGACCAGGAGGCTGTACTGCAATTGCCTTCACAAACAGGATGGGTCAGGACAGCATCTCCTTCTATCTAGAAAAAGTAGCATTTCTAGATTCCTATCCTGAGAAAGCCAGGACCGTCCCACTGCCTTTTCACTAGGCCCATCCCACCTTGTTCTGGAAAGTTCCTACACTTTTGGTTTCTCATTTCTCCACTTCAGAAAGTGTTGAGAGCTGAACGCAGAGTATAAAGAAAAGATGGATGAGAGAGCTTGCTTAGTTATGAGCTAAGGATTGGCTGGAGGTGATGAGCTAGTTGACACTTTATTAAACAAAAAAGGGGATATATAGAGAGAACAGAGCATAATTTACGATGAATTTTAAAGCAAAATGGTGCGGGTGTAATAAAGCTGGTTAACAGGTTAACTTTACCAGTTTTTGTGAGATAATTGGAGGTGGGGGGATTACTCACAAATCGATTTTTTTTAAGGAATATTTTTTAGGTAAACATTGGAGGAATGGGACGCTTATTACTTTTTAGAGGTTCACATGTCCATTTTGTTTTTAGTTTTGGGGGGACAAATAAGGTAGTAAAATGAGGTGTTCCTCATATTTTACAGCATGAGGCCAGTCTGGTTTGTGATAGAGTCTGGCAAGAAAGGAGGCTTGATTTCCCTAATGTCTTCTAGAGAAATGTACAAATCAGAGCAGCAGTAGGACGTAAGAACCAGCACACGTTGAGTGAAGGAGGAAGACTAGATCTTTCCGGGCCTTTGGTGCCAACCTGCTGTTGGACGAGTGAAACGCGAAGCCAGAGCCGTGCACACTGTCATGGGAGGGCACTTCATCAGCGTAGATGGAGACCTTTGCGAAACACCCGTAGTCACAAAGTCTACTGACAGAGCCCTGCTGAGGGGGGCGTCTCTTGGGCTGGACATATGGAGCCATCGCCTTTGACCAGTGGCCATTTTGTCCTTGGGATCAAACACCCCTTCTAGCCCAGATCTTCAGGGACCCCAGGGAAGGCAGGTTCCAGGCTGGGGATCCCTGGTTCACTGGGCACCTGTAGGGTAAACGAGCTGGCCAGGCTTCTCCTGTCCATTAGCCACTATGACCAGCACCTGTGATGTTGCGTTCTCTCCCCCATGATGATGCGTTCCTGGCCCAGTGGGTGTGTGGATGTGTGAGTGGGTTCCTCTGGGCCTGGGAGGCGAGGCTAACAGGGCGGAGTCCTTTGGGTAGATGCCCAGAAATGGGCTCGCTGGATCGAGTGGCAGTTCCACTTCTAATAGCTGGAGGGTCTTCCACGCAGCCTTCCATAGTGGCCGGACCAGCTTGCTTTAAGAGAAATGCCGGGTGGTCTCACGTCTATGTGGGATGTAGAAGGAGAGCAAACAAAGGGACAAGAAAAAGTTTAAACTGACAGCAGAACTGAAGCATAGAGCAAGGGAGGGGGAAGGGGTAAACACAAGAGATTAAGATGATGGTTCACGGTGACAAGGTGGAGGGAGCTCCTCGGGGTAGACAGCGATGTAAAATGTGTGTGTGTGTGTGTGTGTGTGTGCGCGCGCAAGCAATTTAAAAAATATATTGGAAAAGGGTGGAGTCACCCTGGAGGAGGGTAAGGAAAACATGTGAGGAGAGCTTGTTGGGGAGAATGGCAGAGAGGAGAGAGTGTGAGAATGCACATGAAACATGGGGAGAGGCCAGAGAGAGAGAGTGTGAAGATTGCTGGGGAGCTGGGGGGCTGGACTGCCTCCCAGCCCCCCCCCCCCGCCCCGGCTCTGACCCTGGCCCTGTCCTGCCCAGCCTGCTGCTTGCAAAACATATGGTCACTGCAAGTTTCTGAAATCAGATGTGCCCCACCCCCACCCCACGCCACCAGAGGCCTGTGGGTTGGCCCTGCCCACACCTGGCAGTGGCTGTTGTTGGCCTCATTGGCAACCACAGAATCTCAGACCAGACAGCTGCCCCACCCAGATTCGGGCTTGCTCACAGGCCACAGCAAGGGTGGGAGGGCAAACACAGCTCTCTGCATCTGGGCTGCTTCTCCAGGGATGGCTGTGGAGCTGGCTCCTGCTCTCCCAGCTTCCATGACCTTGGCCTGTGCACCCCAAACTTTCGGAGCAAAGAAAACTGCTGAGTCATGCTAGAGGACAAGACCTTCTGGCTTGTGCTAAGCAAAGTAAGGAGCAGGTTGACCCCGCACGGTGTAGATCAGATCATCAGTAGATCAGCACCTACTGACGGTGCTGATCCAAAGTTGTCCAGTGTTGGGCCCGGAGGGACATTGGCTGGTAATGGCTCAGCAGTAGCAGCAGCAGCAGCCGGGCACTCGGATGATCTCTGTATCTTCTCTGTCAGTCCCTTGCAGGGCAGGGCACAGGAGGCGGTGGCAGAGGGACTGGCTCTGCTGACAGATGGAAGCGCTGCTCTCTGACTCCCAAGCCTGACCTGTGGCCCTTCAGTCCCTGAAATTCAGGTGCCCTTTTCAGGGTTCCAGCCCATGCAGCCTTCCACTCTGCTGTGAAGTGTGCGGAGACGTTTCTAGCATCTCTTAGAAAATGTTGTTGCTCAGAGTTTTTCAAAAATGTGATGAACAATTTTTTTTTAGTCCATAGATTGTTTTTTTTTAAGTCAAATTGCTTAGAAAGGCAAAGGGTGTCTCTGTAAGGCTCAACTCCCCACCATCTCAGATCCCTGTAGATTTGTGTGTCAGTTTGAAGGCCGCCAGAGAGAGGAAAAGTTTCAGAACCAGGAGATGTGGCTGTTAGCCACGACTCTGCCACCGACTGGCTGTGTGGCCCTGACACATGTCCGCAAACTCTCCAGAATTCGGTGCTCTTTTTGCAAGCTACAGGGGTGGACATGGGGCCACCACATCTCTGCCTTGACATCAAGGTGCTTAATGAACTTGAACTAATGACTAACAAAACATAGCACAGACATAGGCCCTACTTTCATGAAGAGATGAAAGCTAATCATAATTAGCACATTGCATACAAATGTGTTATGAAAAAGAGCTTAGAGAGAGAGATTATGTCCTAAAGTAAAAGGTTATAAATGCATTTTCATTTTTATGGGTACTTTGCTGAGAACCCGCTCCCGCACCCTTTTCCCCTTCATAGAAGACAGCCGCCTCCCGACTGAATCCTGGGCAAATTGGCACACATTCATTACCCATGGTAACTGAAGTAGTAATAGGATTTATCAAAAGTGCCTAAATATACAAATACATTTAAAGAAAGCTGATAATTTGGCGATGAAATCTCTGAACTCATACATCAATGATTCGGGGTGGGCAGTGTTTTTTGATGAGTTTTTCTGGAGAGGTGAGACACCCCTCCCCCCTTTACTCCTGCACTATTTTCCACTCCTCTTATCTCAGTGCTTGGTGTATTGCTAAGCTACAGGGAAGTAGCAGAGTCGGTCATGGTTACTCTGCACAAACTATACCAGAATCAGCTGTGGTGTGTGCCTTCGCTGGGGCAGCTCTATTATATCCAGTTATTCAAATATTTGTCATCATCCACTCTAGGTAATGGTTTGGTGCAACTGGTTAATATTTCATAGAAAATGCAAAAAGGAGATTTGATGTTTGGAAAATGAATGTCTTGCAATGAAAAAGAAGTTGAGGGGCATGGTATCATTCACCCTTACATCAAATTATAGGTGATTGCCTAAAACCTCCTTACTAATTGTCTTGTATTACAACCACCTCTCATGTCTAAACATTGAGTTGGCCTGCATTTTGTCATCTTGTCACCAGGTGGCAGGAAACAGGGAATTCACTTTGCTTGGCAGCAGGTTTCCAGATTTTATTCGTTGAATACATGAATACATTGAATAAATATCAATGAATTAATTCTATTCACTTATTTATCTTTGTCAAAATTAGCACTTCACAAAAATAGATGGTATGGAAGACAGTAAATCTGGCTGTCGAACAAGTAGAAAATGCTAAAAAATAAAGACCTGGGTACCCTCGGACATCTTTTCCAACAGTTCTTGGAAGTTATCTGTCAATCCTGGTGTTAACATCAACTTGCTTTCCTTCCCAATGTCTCTAAAATGTCATCTAGAAAATTTGTCCCCTTAGGACAGTATCCACCCCCTCGCCTTGACTCACAGCCAGCTTCGTGTCGGCCTGCTGGCTTATTAGCATCATCCATAGGGATCCTGTGTCATTACTGTAGCACCTCTGTTCTCACCACAGCCACCACACCTGTCAATATGGGCATCTCTCTGTGTGTGCATCATGCGCGCACGCGCGCGCACACACACACACACACTCAACAGCTGCATTTCTTTTTCCTATTGGAAAATCCATTTCTATTACAACATAAATGACCCACAAAGGAAAGAGTGTTACCTCCTGCTTATAAGAATCTTCTAGAGTAGGTGCAATTTATGTTCAATTTATGTTTTCCATGAAATGTAAATAGTGGATAGAGGAGAGTGATGCTGCTGTGTATGGATTCTAAACCTAGGGGTTTGGTGAAGGCCTCCTCCCTTGAACTCCCTCCAGGATGTGGCACTTTGGAGGTCAGCCTCCCATCACTTGTGGTAACCCACTGAGCCCCGTTTTTCTGTAGCATGGCAGGAGACCAGATATTAGTTCGGACGATTGGTTTGAGTAAACAAGTCCCATCATGCAAAAGCACTTACCATCAAGGTCCAGCCCCAGGCTCCATGTATCTGGAAGCTCATGGTGGGAGCTGAAGCTCTGGGGTGCCTCTGGGGCCCGCAGACTCACCCCTCATCCTGGCACATGCAACAGGTTGAGCTGTTGTCCACGTTTCCCTTGTTCTCCATCTCCCCTTTCTCCTCAGCTTCCCCCCCCCCCGCAACTTCCTGTCCTTTGCACCTCCCCACCCCTTCCTGAAGCCCCCTACTACACCATGCCTCTCCAGCAGGGGAATCTGATGATAACGAGTACAACCATCTCCCTCTGTCGCCGTGGTTACCTAGGCCAGGCAATTTCACAAACAGCCTCTGTCATAAAGCCTTTCCAAATTTAATTTTCAAAGGTCCACATCTAATTACTGCAGAGCTTTTAAAAACAATATTCACTAGTTGTAGGAATAAAAGGACGAAAGCAGAGCTAACCCTTTTGAGCAGCAAACCACCACTTTTTTTTTTTTTTTTCTTCCTTACGAGATTTGTATTAGCCACATCTTTTCCACTTTGAAAACTTTTTTGTCTTCACTGAAATCTTGGCTTTTGCTGCAGTTGTGTTGTCTTAGTTTTTTGGATTTTCTGTTATTGTTGCTAACTCTTACGGTTTTTTACTATAAAAATAAGATCAGAAAAATCAGTGATGCCAAGCTGCTTCTATAACCAGGCCCACACTGTGTGATGGTGTGCCAGAGTCACAGCTGAAGATGTCAGCAAGCTACTGGATCTGGCACGTATGTCTGAGGGAGGGTGCACCCTGGGACCTGGGAAGGGTGCTGAGCTGCCCCGGGCAACAGGCTGGGCACGGATGGAATTCTGACCAGTGCATTCAATCAGATGGAAAAAGAAAAGGAAAGGCAGGTGTCTGGAAGAAGGGCACCATTTCTGGGCCATCTTGGCAAATTGTAGTTTAGGGAGAGAGAAGCCTAAAGTGAGTTAATCTAATCTAGACTGAGAGAAAAATGCCGCCATTTCAGGAAGAGTGTGGATAATTTCAGGCTGAAAGCAAATTTTAACTGACAAGAATATCTCCAGCTTAGTTTAAGCTAATGAAAGCTTAACTAGGTTACAAAGAAATCAGAATATGAGAGTTCAAAATGGACTTGCAGAGAAAAGGAGCAATTTTAGATAATGGGTATTACCCTGGGTGGAGGCTGATTTTGCCTGAAAAAGAATAGCTTTACCCTAGTTAAGATAATGAAAGCTTAACTAGGTTACAAAGGCAGCAGCGCCTGAGCGAGCAGAAGCTACACCCAGGAGCCTGTCAGAATCCTGTTAGGAGAGTGACAGACGGAGTTCATAACCGGGCCCCACCGGGCTGGAGGCCGATGACAGACAGACCCGGGGATGTTCCCACATGACTGACAAGCAGACAGAAGAAAAAGGCCACAAATAATAGTTTGATATATTTTGTAATTTTTCCATCTGCCTGTTATTCCCTTGATTTCATAGGTAATCAATGTTGTTATTGGTTCATCGTAATAGATACTTCAGCTTTTATTTGTAAGCCAGAAGCATTCTATATTTGGGGGGATTTGTTCTGATTCATATTTTCTCCGCATGTCCAACTTGTGCCAGGAGAAAAATACGGATTTTTAAAATGTAAATTACTCTTAGGGTCTGTCTACAGAGAACCTACAAGTCTCTGGGTAGAACAAACGCCTCCGTAGATCATCCTAAAAGCAGATATTTCATAGGAGAAGCTAAACAGGAAGCAGGTCACAGATACTTTTGATCAACAACCAGAAAAGCTGAGCTGGACATGCTCGATTTTGAGCTCTTGCTGTGTTCTGGGCACTGTGCAAGGTGCTTGGATTATGACAGCAGGTAAAACACAGATCTCTGTAAATTCTACATTCTGGTGATGGGAGCCAGGCAAGCAGTAAACAAGACAAGTAGGTCAATTATCAGTGTCTCAAGGCAATCAGTGCTGTGGAACAAAGGAAAAATATAGAAGGAGAAAAGTATGATGGAGGGGGGGGATGGAGAGACAGATTGTGATATTAAGCCTCACTGGTGGACCCACTTAACATTAACTGATTTCCCATTCTTATCAGGTCCCCAAGGAGGAATTCATCTACCAACATACTCACCTATTTGTCTACCCATCCATCCATCCATCCATCCATCCATCCATCCATCCATCCATCCACCCACCCACCCATCTACCCACCCATCCACCCACCCACTCACACACCCTCACATTCACCCAGCTGTCTATCCATCTATACATCTGTCCATTCATCTCTGTGTCCATTTTTTCATCCATCTACCTGTTCATCCATCCATCCACCCACCCAACTACCTCCCAACCAGCCATCACCCACCTCTCTAACCTTTAAACCATCCCCCATCCAGCTTTTGCACCAGTAAGATCTACTGCATGCCTGGAACTTTATTTGGCTTGAAGACAGAGAGATGAATAAGATATGGTGGTTATCTTCAAGATGTCACAGCGTACAAAAGACCTAGACATGGAAATCCATGATTCTGTGACAATACTCTGACTCTCCTTACATTCAGGCTCTGCATGATGCTCTTTCATTAGTGAGGCTTTGTTTGGCAGAGCCATCTAGAACAGCCCACTCAGTACCTTTCTATCCCCTGATCATCTTTTATTTCACTCTGCGGCATATGTCTCTCCTGGAACATTACATGTCTATTTGTATTTTGTTTTTCTCCACTAGAATGTAAGCTCTGAGAGTAGGACTTTGTTTGGGTCACTGCTGTATCTATTACCCAGAACAATGCCTGGTACATGGAAGATGCTTAATAAGATTTGTTGAATGAGTGAATAAATAAATGAAGTACCTTAAAGGAGGGATATATTAAATATGGAGTGTTGACCTTTTATCTCCTAACATCATAATGAGCAGAAAAAGCAATATAAGCATGGGTCTCCTGGGAAGAGTGTAAAGGAGGGGATTAAAATAATGTTATTACAGTAAGAAAATGTAATACACTTTTTTGCCAGGTTAAAATTTTTATTTTAACCTGAAATAATTTAGACAAAAAGCAAAGTAGATAAAGTACACATATGCACCTCTGGCATACACACATAAGTATGTGCATATGTGCACACACACATTTTTATAGCATATAGTGTATACATGCTATATATGTACATGTGTATATATAATATATGTATATAATATATGTATATAATATATATACAAATATATAAATAATCTATATGCTATATATACTATATGTACAATATATATGCTATATATGTATAATATATATAGTACATACATAGTACATAACATATATTATACACATATAGTATATATATTATACATATGCATTATACATTTGTACATATACTATACATATATAGCATTGTATTATGCATATAGTATATATAGCATATATATTAGTATATCATATATAGCATAATATATAATATAGTTATATATAACTATATAAGATATATAATATAGTTATATATAAAATATATCCTATATAATATAGTTTTATAGTGCTTAAGTCCCCAGGTTCAGAATAGCAATGCTTAGTACCACAAAGCCCTGATCACTTGAAAACTGTAAATGTCTTGTCATCTTTCAGAGAACTTCCACCCCTAGAAATGGTGGCCCCATCCCTGAAGCCCCTGAAACATAGGACCTGCTAACTGGGTGGCATTCTTTTGAGTAAATCTCTTCTGCACGTGAATGGTACATGAATTATACATAGGAGGGCATAGTGTTTGGCAGTGGGACTCCTAGGATTCTTTCTAGAATGGCTCTTCTTCTGTAGCATCAATTTCCTTCAAAACAGAGAGTCAAAGAAATTTCTCTGATACAGGTTGTCTATCCTTGGAGTTTATGCTACAGTTGACCCCAAAACTCTAATGGCTTAAAGCCATAGTTCTTTGTTTAATTTACAAGTTTCTGAGTCAACAATGTGTCCAGGCTCAGCTAGGCAGTTCAGGTCTCCAGAAGCTCACTGATGCATCTGTTGCCAACCAAGGTTGGCTAAGGACCATCTGGTCCAGAATGGCCTGCAGTGAAAAGGCTGATCCAGAATAGCCTCTGCTAGAATGCTAGGCCTCTGTTCATAGGATTTTCCATCTTCCAGTGGGCCAACCCAGGCTTGTTCTCATAGCAACCGGGTAAGGTTCTGAGAGAAAGAAGAGGTCTGCAAGGTCCACTTGTAAGTACAAGGCTACTTTGCTGCATCCTGTTACTCAGAGTCAGTCATAAGTTCAGTCCAGATTGAAGGGACACAGAGCATACGCCACACTTCCACAGAAGGTGCTTGAAGGGATGTGGCCACGGGGAAGAGAGCAGAATCACTGTAACCATTTTTGCAAAGAATCTACCCCAAGTGTGGCATCACGTCAGCGTTTCCCTTCAACCCAAATGTCTACTTTTCCTCATCATTTTTGGAAAATCTGGAAAATTTCCTAATCCCATGACCTCCATGAGTACCCCTCAACTTTAGATCTCTGATTCAGGTGTTGCTAGAGTTAGGAAACAAATGAAACAATCAGCTGTTTGTTGCTTCCAGGTGAGGCAGTCAGCAACTTGAGAACAATACAATTTCATGGAAGTTCTTGATTAACCGCCCCCCCACCCCCCCACCCCCC